>ML835428.1:9967-27988 GCA_009831015.1 Picea engelmannii | reverse complement strand
TTTAATGTGCCGTATTAGCAGATGCGCGGCTTTTTATGTGGACAGTCGCGCATCGGGCGCTTAAGCACGCACAACATGTTCTTATCCCGCGCATACGCGCGCACCTTACTGATGTGAAGTGTCTTTCAATTTTTGTATAGTTTTTGACCCTTCTGGAATGCTGTGAACAGTGCCATGAATGGCTTCATTGCTGTTTTGATGATGTAGAGTTCTTGTCGCTGTGTGCAGATGATGTGGAGTTCTTGTCGCCATGTGCAGACGAAATTTCAGTGATAACAGCGTCACTGTACCTCGTCATCCCAGACTGATAGGCTTCTACATTCCTCAGATCTCACAGTTGAGATCCAATCACATAGACCTAT
Organism: Picea engelmannii; assembly: GCA_009831015.1. NCBI lineage: Eukaryota > Viridiplantae > Streptophyta > Pinopsida > Pinales > Pinaceae > Picea > Picea engelmannii. The sequence goes on along the minus strand of ML835428.1, from coordinate 27,626 downwards.
AGATCTATGGATCTGGTTACCTTGAGGATTTTGTGTTTGGGAGTATTGTTATGCAAACTCCTCTTACCTCTTGAAGCGTCCAATATCCAAATTAAAGTGGCTAGCACCACGCATCCCCAAATATATCGACAACTAGGAGAGGCTCCGAAGGATCCCTTGATATATGGTTTTGGGTCCTTCATGGCTTCGACCTTTGGGGTTTTGGATCCTGGTTTAGTTGGAGAGATAGGTTCACCCGACCACCTGGGGAACCACCTATCGCCGATCAATCTTATGGGAAACCGAGTCTCCCTGTTACCTTTGACTCGTATAAGGTTGGTAAGGTCGATCATACTTTGAAGTCCTGGACTTTCAGAGCTCCAAAGCCAAGGGGACATAACTTCCTTAGTCTTAGCCCAAGGTTCCTGGGTATTGGTCCTCTGGGTTCTTTCGAACGGATCTCATCCACTCGTCTTCCAAATGAAGGGACCTCCCCTTTTAAGGATTCAACTTCACTATCCTTCTTGATATTTTACCATGAAATGGTTAAGTAACTTGGGTCTGGAATTTTAGTTGCACGACAAGGGGTCTCGAAGAGGCATCCTCTTTGGATGGATAGGCTCAGTTCGTCACAATATCTCTCATTTTGACCTTCTTACAAGATCATGTTTTAGGAACCCTCAGGAGATAAGATGGGCATACAAACTATTGGTTGAAAGTGTAATTTTACAAGGAGAAGGAGGTATATACATATAGTAACCATTCCACACATAAAACATTTATAAATACACATATGTATAAATCCAAGCATTAATCCATTATTCGATTTCAACACATAAAACAGGGAAAGTACTTATCAAAACCAGACAAGGTGAAGCAACTACTGAAAGGGGTGCATGTTTCCACCCAACCATAGGCTCAGTCACTCCAAACATATTTACCACTAGCCACCTCCAAGCTAGACCACAATGCTCTGCAACATAATCCTTTCTTTCGGCTCAGCAATAGTAGGGACAGAGGTTACTCTCCTCCTCCCACATGATCTTGGAAATGGTTTACACAATACCAAGCAAGGAGGACTAGCCCCATTTATCATCTTGTATCACAAGCCCTCTAGTCATCTCCCTGCGACCATAACACTTATTTTCCAGTGCTTCCTTGAACCTGAGAGATTCACCTCTCGTCTTTGCACTCTTCGTCGGTCTTCCTCTACCCACCACACCTTCCTTTCTTTCCTCTTTCAATAAGGTTGCATGTGGCTCGAATTCCCATCCCGTGGTCAGGTCTGGAAGCCTTACAGATGGGTGCTCTGCCCCATCCCCTCATTAACTCTTGAGGATGTCTTCCCACCTACCAGCGTGACCGTAATTCATTTATGGGTCAGAGGATTGTTCTGGTCCCAAGGAATTAAATCTAGTAAGGTATTGGTTTGGTGAAGGTTAACACAACCATTCTTGATCCCCTTCACCACCTCTTTTCATAGCATTCATGGTATTTCTTAGTACACCCCCCTTCCAACAGGCATGCAACACTTATCCATGTTTCTAGTAAATAACAGAATTTACATTCATTGACCTTTTATACAAAGGTCCATCAAATCAAAAATTCACAAATATTAAGTTTTCCATAGTCTCTTGTCCATTATAGTTATATTTACAAACTAGGGAAAACAGGGGGTTACATTCTCCCTCACAGCTTCTACACGTCCTCCAACATACGCTATGGATGTGACATATAGGCACCACACTGGATACAAGCATGGCCTTTCTATATCCAGGCCATTAATTCCCATGTAGTCCAGCTCATGTTGTCGCGTTGATGACTTCACCTGGTCCAAGGTTGTGTCCCAAACATCATTGCCATGCTGCTCACCATTGGATCTTATAGGACCCTCTTCCTTAATGTCTATTTTTTATGCCTTACAACCTGATAACCATCGATTTTCTAATGAAATAGTGGGAGAAAACCAGAGCCTTTTAGACATATGCATATCAAACATATAAATTAAAATATCTCTCTACCCCTTTTTTTAACAACTCATGCAAAAAAATTAAAAAATTGCAAAGTTCATACCATATGGCTTTAATACACCATCCAATATTTGGATCAACCCTCGATCAAAGATTTTTCTCTCGGCCTCTACACCTGGAATAAAAAATGGGTGTCCTTGGAAAATATGAAGCTACCAAAAGGTTCTTCAACAAACCCACACGATCTGGAACTTTATGGTGAATCGTGCCCGACATCCATTGTCTACACTTCACAGATTATTCAACAAGCGATCAATAACACTGGTAAGAGCACCCACTTCATTAAAGAACATGGGTCTCTTCTCCTCCGCGTGGGCAAACTTCGAATGTTCTCCATTTACATATGAAAAAAAAGTCTGCAAAATCGTCTTCAGTGTCCAAGTCAATTCCATCACATGGATCTCAGCGTCATAACTATGCATAACGATTCCTTTGCAGATCTGATCTTGGCTCATGGATTTATGAACTGACGGATCTCAACTCCTTCCAACATCATGTGGCCTCTTCCAATAGAAGATCTCAAATTTTCTTTGCAGACCCTAGGACGATACGACTTCACAGTAAAAGATATACATATGCCCACATAATATTCCAGGACTGCATAATATTCCAAATTTGGCACCTTATCTTTAGGTGTCTCTTCCATATGAGCTGCAAATAATTGACACCATTTTCTGTAACATTTATTCAGCTGCAATGCTGAAATTTCTCTGATGGTTACTGCCCTGGGGATTCCCTACATTTTCCTTTGGTTCCCATCATCATCCAAGCAATTAAATGCCTTGTTATGACAGTCTAGGATAGCATGATGTTGGTCCAACCAATCCATCCCAATTAGACAGTCATAGGTACCTAAAGGCAAGATGTTCAAATTTTCCCTAGTGTTAAGTCCATTCATGTCCATAATACATGACTCAACCATCTCATTAAATTTTCTTTTGGATCTGGTATCCAGTTACACCAACCAAGATTTTCCATGATTGCCTCTTAGAAAATGCAAATTTTCCACCATATTAGGATCTATACAACTGTGACTAGCTCCTGAATTAATTAAAATAACAATGGTTTGGTTGTTGATCATACCTTCCACTTCAATCATATGTGACCGATACTCTACTTGCTTGTTGTCTAGGGTTGCACAGATCCTTGGTACATTCTTGCCCATGTCCTCCACTGTTTGATCTTGTAGTACATTGTGAACAGTTCTCACTTTTTCACCTCTGTGAGGACAATATATGAACATATGATCCCCTTTACAACCCCAACATTGAATAGGTGGTTACCTTGGCCTTTGATCCCCTGTCTCAATCATTCTGGGTTCTCTAGAAGTTGGATGTCCCTGAGGATTATTTCTGAAGAATGGTGGTTTAATTCCCTTCTTCCTCTAATCCATCTTGAATTTCTTTTTGTCTTCCCAATTTTTTTGGAAAGTTGGCCTTGCTTTTTGCTGATCATATAGGCATTTAGCTTAGCTTATGGTCTCCTCCAATGTCTTTGAATTTTAATTGTCTCATCCTTGATGAAAGAGACATACTTCAGTAGTTCTAAAAACCTCATTTCATATTCCTCAATGGTCATACTCCCAAGCTTGAGTTCAAATAACTCTTTCATTTTCTTGTCATAATATCTCTTAGTCAAGTATTTATTCTAAAAATACTTCTTGAATTCCCCCCAAGTAACACTTTTCTCTTTAATGTGTTTCACCTGCACAAGTTAATCCCACCACAGGGATGCATTTCCCTTGAGTTGATAGATAGAAATTCTACCTTCTGCATGAGAAAAATAATTATGCAATTTAAACTACTTTCTCATGCCCAACAACCATGTCTCTGCATCTTCATCCTTCTTGTGTTCACCATCAAATGTAGCAGGCTTGATTTTGTTCATTTCTCCTTGTAGCTCATCCACCCCAGACCCCTTATGCTTCTTGACAGGGGATGGAATTGAGTTTCTATGTGATCTCTTATTGGAATGCCTCGGGGAGTGGTGGTGATGTCTTCTAACACTCCTTGCTCTTCTTTTCTCATCAGGAGGCCTGTGACTCCCATAGTTTCTTGAGCCACTCTCCCTATCCAATTTATTTTCTATTATGTTCAAGCTCTGCATTAACTTCATGTTGAAGTCATCCTGCTGCTCCTTGGCTCTCATAAGCCTTTCATTATCAGCTTTATAGATTCAGACATCCTTCTGCAAATTTTTAATGGTCTCTACCATATTCATATTTTCATCCCTTCCTTCTCCATGTCCATTGGTGATCCAGGTGGATATCGGTGGCCACCCACCTTTTCCCACTGGCTCAAAATAGTTTTCTGGCAAATTTGGCAATTTACTATTTTTAGCAGTTTTTATCTTCTGGGCCATTTTGAGAGCCTAAATGAAGGTTTTTCAAGATCAAGGTTCTAAATGATATCCAAAGGAATGATTGAGCTCCAAAAATTAATCTCCTCGATGATACCTTTCCAACAAGCTATCATATGCCTAAAACGAAGATCGTATGCAAAAGTTATGACCCGAGGAAGTTGATGTACTAACTTACCCAAATGGGGCCCGCATGAATTCTGGCGCTTCATCTCCTAGGGTTAGGTTTTTGGATGTCTAGGACTTTTGGTATTCCTGTTTATTGTAAAAATACCTTCAGAGCCTCACTATAATGATCTTCTTGCGAATGTGAGTAGCCGTCACATATCTTCTCAGAGATACGCTGCCACCATTCTATCAAGTCTTTCACTCTGTATTTTACAGTCTTTGTACATTTATTTCATTAATAGAAATCGTGTATTACTGTATATCTATTTTTATGGTTGCATCTATGATATATTTCTATTATATTATTGAATATCTACAGTATCTCTGTGCATTTCTTTATTATATCTCCAATCTCATTTCATGCCGAAAATAATCCGGATCAATTGGACATCTATCCCTCTAATATTATCCTCCTGACTGTAAGTCCCATGTGTATCTACCATTAATATAGACTCTATGTTGATCTTTACATGATCTAGTTTTTGTTAACTCTGCAAAATGAGCAACCAAACAAACTTTGTTAGGCTAACTGTTTCAACAATTTCATGAAAATATGAACCATTCTAGTTCAATAATATATATCAGAATTATTTCTTCCTATTTCCTGGAAAATTGAATTCCTAGATCAATTTTCTATGTGGATATTTATATTCCACTTTTCAACACCTTTCCAATGCCTTCTCCTATGCTCAATTCTGAGTCTTGAGCAGAAAGTTATGATTATTAGAAATTTTCCCATTAATTTTTCTGTTCATTTTTCAACTTGGCGCAACTTTGCACTGCAATTATGAAATTCCGCACCTACTCCATTGGAGTTTTCATAGGATATCAATTGGGTTTCTTCATATACATATTATGGATACTTTTTCCAAGTGTCACATTTTTCTAAGTTCTGGGCTACTAGTTACAGTCTGCTGAAGTTCTAGGTCAATTCTTGTTTTTGGTATGGAATGCTACAGGTGCCTTCTTTGCCATATTAAAAAATTTAACATTCCCAAAAATTTAATTCAGCTATGGAAATTTATTATATAGTTCAATAGGTTTCCATTGACTACTCCTTCACCTCAATATGATTTCAGAGCATAAAGTTATGGCTCTTTTAAGTTAGATAAGTCTTAAAATTTACCCTCCATTGTTCGTGATGTAACTTTCTCATAAAAGCTTTGTTTGACGAACGGTTTACACCATTAGAAATATCTCTCTGGGATCTTTTATTTGAGCTGCAAAGACATAGTGTGCCTTCAAACATTCTGTTCTCGTGGTTTTTGAGTAGCTAAAAACGTTGTTAAGGCCCTAAAAAACGTCCTGCAAAAGGATGACGTTCGAACAATATAAAATGTCACATAAATTCGTTGGTTTTTCGCTGTTGTTCATCATCCAAATGACTTTGTGCGCACAAATTTAAACTTGTACACCCATATTAGCATGCACAACAACACCATAAGGTAAATTTTTCTCTGTGCACCTTTAACCACTATGCATCACTTCTCTGTTGGGCCAATAACTGACGTGCACTACTTTTGTGTCACATGCCAATATCCACCGCGCGTAGTTTTGATTCTTGCACTATTACCTGTTGCACGCAATTTTTGTATCGCACGTTGATATTCCGCATGCATTTTACTCTATGCGTTTCACCATGCCAAAGTTTAGTACAGACCTACCGTGCACTAATTCTTTGCACACACCATTAATTAAACTGTCGCGCGACCACACATACTCATATTGTGTGTGGAACAACCAAAGCCCTCTACGCTCTGCCAATACTGCTCACACCTTGCGCACCACTATTATATGTGTGCACACTTTTTGCACTTTATTATGTGTATTCACATCGCGCAGTGTTAAATTTAGTGTGCGGACCCACACACCAACATTTTTTTGCGCGGCGCCAAAATTTTGTTCGCGCACCCGCACACCAACTTTTTTTCGTGCGGTGCAAAAATTTAGTGCGCACCCACACACCAACATTTTTCTGCGTGGTGCCAAAATTTAGTGCGTGCACCCGCACACCAACATTTTTCTGCACAATGCAAAAATTTAGTGTGCGCACCCACACCAAAATTTTTCCACGTGGTGGAAAAATTTTGTGCACGCACCCGCACACCAACATTTTTCCGCGCGGTGCCAAAATTTTTTGCGTGCACCTGCACACCAACTTTTTTTTTCCACGCGGCACCAAAGTTTTTACATATCACATTTTTTTACTATTCTTCATGCATTTCTAGTGCGCCTAGTTATGCACATTCATTTTTATGTGCATCAAATCCTCGTGAATTTCGCTACAGAAATTGGGGCTTTTGCTTAACTTTTTCTCAATTTCTACATAGATATTCTGTGATTATGAAATTTGTTCAATTTCACCTCGATAACAACAATTCAACCTATGAAAAAACAAATCGTTGTGGGTTGATATTTATGGCATGAATTTTTCCCAAAATCAAGTCACGAATTAAGAATTTAAATTACAAAACTCGCTCCATCTTTCATGGCTTCACTGTAACTTAAAATATGACCAATTCTAGGTCTGAATTTGCTAGAACATATATTAAATCAATAATATCTCACCACATGGCCGAATTTCTCAATTTTCCCATGAATTTACCAACCGAAATTGGGGTTTTTCCCAATTTCACGTCGTTGCTTCTAAACTTTACCATGGACGCTTTGTGACTTGAAATTTGGTCATTTCAAAATCAATCCCTTGCGAAATTTTTCTTCAACTCAACTTGTTCGGCCTATCCAGGCTCAGTGTTGAAAACTGAAGCTCTTATACCATATTGTAACGTTCTCGGCCACCCACGTCGGTCGATGATACACGAGAGAACGCTTTCATTCTCTCTGCGGAACATATTTTAACATACCCAACATCCAACTAAGCTATGCCACATAAAATTTTCGAACTGCATGAAATTAAAACATATACACACAAACTCTTGCAGAACATTATATATAAAATGTAAGCATACAAATACATTTCCATAAATGAACGGATTCATACTAAATAACAATAAACATATACATGCAACATATACAAGCAATACTCATAAATATAAAGACATTTATAACCACACATAAGATAAACCCATAAAAATACACTTGTAAATAATAATACAGCATGTAAATTTATCACACAGTTGACACTTATTTTGGTAAGAATATTATCGATTATGTGCAAACCTTCCATGAACCTCCCAGCCTTATACCACACTGATCATCATTCTCAATAGTGGGTCACCCCTGAGCTAGGACTAAACTCCACCAGGGTAAAGCGATTCCTAACCAAGCCAATGGTTCATAGACAATAGGAAATAATTTGTCACAGGTGCCAACTCAAACTAACAGCATACAGTCTCTCATTCCCCACATGCCCAACCCACCCCAGGAAGTGTGCCCCTTCTCTACTCAACAATCCTTCAGCTGCCCCACTTCCTTTCTGGGCTTCAGCAACAGGCCGAACATGAATACTCAAATCCCTTTAGCTGCAGTTTAGAAACTTTATGAAATCAATTCCCCAACAATTCTCTCACTTAGAGATAAATTGCTCATGGGCCTGACAATCCACCTCTTCAGTCCAGCTCCCAAGCTATCAAGGTACGCAAACATGTATGGCTATGGATACAGGTTCTGGTATAGTGATAAGAAGGTACAGAGGATAAATGACTGAGTGAGTGTATACTCATTAAATGGCTGCATGGATGAGAAATGATGGAAGTAATTATGATGGAAAATGAACTAAGTCCCAACAATATGTATGCATGTCTCCAACTTGACACTTGTCATGTTGGGAGCTACTTTAGCCCACTTGTCCCCAACTTTAGAACTTAGAACAAAATAATTATCCATACTTTATACTTTAAGAAATATTAATATAATATTCCTTTTTGGATTAAGCTCCCTAGCTTAGCCCCTTTTCCTTAACTTTTAGCCCCCACCCTTTCCCTAACTAGTGGAGTTTAGTCCCCCATACTCTTTTATTGTGGTCGGTATGCGTACAATGATGTATTTTATATTAATTATGAGACATATACAAAAATAGGCGCACTGGCCTTTAACATCTAGGCTCTCTAGCCTAATTCAGAATATAAGCCTCCTAGCTTATAATAACTCACTCACCAACCTGTAAAACATGACATATACACAAAGGCTCCTTGACCTCAAAATCACGTGCACTTAAGTTTGCTACACGCGGTACCTGGAATGTGCACACTTCATCATTTTACTATGCAGTACATGCACGCACTATGCCATGAAATGTGCATACAAAAATGATATCAAGCATCTCACCAACTTAAGTACATTTCCATTTACATTTACAATTGGGTTCAGCCTAGGGATATTACAGCAGTTGCTACTGCCTCAACCCTATACTCGTTTGACAAATGTTTGGTTGTCAACATATTGCGCACCATTTCCATGATGGTTATGTTCTTTCTTTTTGTGACACCATTTTGTTGTGGTGTGTATGGCACGGTAAATTTCCTGTAGATGCCATGAAATTTACAAAAGTTATGAAATTATCTTGAAATGTGTTCTCCTCCTCTGTCATTTCTTCGACACTTGATGAAATAACCACTATCCTTCTGCAAGTGATTTAAACTGCTAAAAAAAACCCAATGCGTCAGATTTATTCTTTAAAAAATAAATCCATGTATTTCTTGAGAAATCATCAATGAATGTTATAAAATAAGTATCACCTCCTATAGATGGAGTTTGCATTGGTCCACAAATGTCTGAATGTACGATTTCTAGTGGAGATTTTTCTCTGTAAGACTTGCCAACTGGAAATGATTCTTTGTGATGCTTGCCAAATATGCAACCTTCACATATTGTTTCTGGTTTTTCAATCAATGGTAAGCCTTTTATTGTATCCTTTGTCTATATTAGTTTTATAACTCCAAAGTTCAAATGTCCAAATCTGAAATTCCATAACCAAGAATCTCATGCATTTCATATTGGAATGTTGTCTTTATCTCTGCGCCATTTTCTCCTTTCTTGATACCGTGTGCACTATTTCCTTCATTAGAACTGCGCATATTATCTGTTGTAAATGCAGTGTCTAACTGCACACATTTTCCTTTATCAATAGTTTGCACTGTATTCTTCTTCTTGTTTGGCTTCAATGTCAATGGGAACATCTTGTCACTTGTCATCTGGATTTTTGCAATAAGAAGATTGCTTGGGCCTTTATCCATGATCACCCAATGATTATCTTCCATGTATATTATGTATCATTTTTTTTAATAGTTGTCATGTACGCATCATATTATGCTTCAAACCAGAAACATAATATGCATCAGACATAAATTTTTGTTCTCCTTGTGAGGTTCAAATGTTTATATTGCCTTTCCCTAAGACAATGACTTGGATATCTATTCCAAGTGTAACCTTGGTTTGGACTAACTCATCCAAACTAGAAAACAGTTCTATGTTTCCTGTCATGTGGTTACTGCAGCCTGAATCTAAGTATCATATGTCACATGAAATTGCTTGAGAAACATTGCATTGAACTGGTAACATTATATTAGGCATTTCTACTGTGCTAGGCACAACTACAGTGTGCACCATAAACATAGGGTGGGTTTGGTTATTTGTGCTATGAGACTGATATTGACTTTGCTTGTTCTGATTGTACTATCTCTTTATGCACTCATATGTATTGTTTCCATACTTTTTATAGTAATGGCATTGTATCTTTGATTTGTCACTTCTTTGACAACTTGACTGGTTGGTACTTGGGTTTTGACCTCTTGCACCAGTATTTCCAGGATTGCTAGTGCATCCACTTCTGTCATAACTTGTTCCTCTCCCTCTAGAGTTATCTCTCCCCCTTTCTCTTCCATAGTGTATAGATGACTGCACAAAAAATTCATTCTCTAATGACATCTTTGATGTATTCAATTTTTGTTCATGATTGATGATAGAAGCTTGCAGTTCATATAGGCTGAACTGACTCAATCCTTTTCTCTCTTCTAGAGTCACAACAAGGGTATCGAACTTAGGAGGAAGACTCATAAGTACCTTCTCAATAAATTTTTTGTCTTCTATGGTTTCACCATGAGGCTTAATCTGATTTATTAGTCCAATGAGATGGGTGTAGAATGAATCTACTGTGTCTGAGTCTTTCATTGACATGGTTTCAAAACATCTTCTAAGAATCTATATTTTTTCATTCTTTACCTTGTCCATACCCTAATAAGAGGTTTGTAATATTTCCCATGCTTCCTTAGCTTGCTTTGATGATTAAAATCTTGGAAGTATGCTCTCATGCATCGCTTGATGTATGTAAAACAATGTCTTTCCATCCTTCTTTCTTCGATATTTCAAGACATCTTTCTCAGCTTATGTGAGGGAATTTTATTTTGCTTGATCTATTGGTTCTACATAGCCATTCTCGACTATTTCCCATACATATTGACCTTGAAACAGAGCCTTCATGGTTAAGGACCACTTCTCATAATTCTTGCCTCTAAAAGTGGGAGGTTGCAGGTTTGAGGTAAAAGCCATATTTCACTTTTCAACAGAGTTTATGCTCTGAAAAACTTGTTCTGATAGAACTTGCTTTGATACCAAATATTTTTATCGACTACGTTGGGTCGATGGTGCATGTAGTCAACTCTGCGTAACACAATTTGAAATACTGTGCACCAAACAGTCTATGTGATAGAGTTCTTAGGACCACTGCACAGTACAAATCCTGCTAAGTTTGTTGGGCACTGTGAATACACACACTTAATGAAATGATTTATGAATGCGGAATAACACAGTGCTATGCTTATCATATGAACTCAGAAATAAAACAGAAACTTTCCCAATACACAAAAACTTGATATTAATTAACTTCGGTGATGTGCGCAAATACAAAATACAATGACAGAGATGAGCTTCGACTCCAATGACTTCTTATGTCAACTCTTCATTTGTTGTTGGTTCTCTCTACCTCTCTTCTTCTTCTCTATGCATCAACTCCTTCTCTTCAACATCGTAGACTAACTAAGAAACCCGGACTTATATAGACACTGACTAAGACTTCCTACATAAGCAAAGACCGACTCAATATTTAAAGATTGTCATTAACTCGAATGACTCTTCAACCACTTACCAGAGCTCGAGAAGATATAAATCGGCTCCATTTATAACTTCCTCCTTACCAACTGACTTTTGAGTAAATGTGTGACTTTATACTTACAGACTATTTCATTGAAATTTCAATCGACTGACAAGTTGACTAACAGATAGATCGATGGAGACGTAAATATCTTACCAACTTGTAATTACAATTTCCAACAATCATAACAAATATATCAATCAACAACTAATATATTCATTTATCAATTATTAATTTGAAATTTAAAATAAATTATTTTAAAGACCTTCAAACTTCATACTAACATTACCCCAGTTTTTACCATGTTACATTTCAATTTTAAAATAAGGTACAAGAGAGTTCCCTACGAACATTACACCATTTTACACTTTAATTTAAAAATAAGGTACAAGAGAGTTCCCTACGAACATTACACCATTTTACACTTTAATTTAAAAATAGGGGAAGACGCATATAACCATTCTGTATTCCTAAATTTAGAGTATACACTGATTTAAATTTAGAATATATAGTCACTTAGTTTTCTCCAGTATATGATTTAAATTTAGAGAATATAGTATCTTAGTTTTCTCTTTGAGTATAATTGATTTAAATTCAGAGTATACACACTGATTTAAATTTAGAGTTTATAGTCTCTTAGTTTTTTCTCTCTTTAAAAAAGATGTTTGAGTTTTTTTTGTTTAAATGGTTGGAAAGTTCAAGGGTGTTGTCTAAACATTTGATCTTTTGAACTTTTTCATCGGAATCAGTCAAAACAAATCTGGGTGAAATCACCATTTTTTATTGTTTAAATTATATTTTTGAATGCATACATGGATTCAACTACCTGAAAAATCCCCAGGACACTCAAATTATACCACTGAACTCTAGAATTCCAAAATTTGTTTACTGGATTTCAGTAAAAAATAAAAAATCCTAAAATCCCAACTCCTTAGAAGGGTAGACATACTTAAAAATATAACTCCCTCACAAATGTCCCTATAAACATCTCACCCTTTATTAAATTATAAGTTATCTACTAAATATTAACTTATGGAATGTTTACACTAATTTAAAGCTTATAAGTGTTATATGAGAGCTAAATTAATTTTAAACATCAAGGGCTCATATTCTTAAAGTTGTAAGTTTTAATTTATATGTTGTTAAGCATCTAGTTATTTAATTTTCTTTTAATCCTGGGTTTTGCACAGGTAAACCAGTGTCAGAAAGGTTGCTACCTTGGATATCCCTATGATTTATGTTATGGGGTTTAAGATCTATTATTCATTCGTTTCATCCACATACCTCACCGAATCATTACAACTAGAACAAATCATTTCAAGGACCGATAAGTATTATTTTCCTTGTGGCATCTGTTGTCGTCGAAAAATGTTACAGATTTAACTTCTCTGTTAGAAAATAATAGTTACATTGGAATTGTCGAATATGCCAACGAATTTCCTAGATTTAGTAGATATGAGAAGATTTAGTGGAGCCTTTTTTGTGGTAGTTTGTTCAACCAAATCTTCCAATTTGGTATGAAAGCACAAGTTTAGAATTAGTTATGTAACTAATCTAATTTTGTTCATTATTGATGTAAGAACGTAGTGGCATAAAGGGGAATAGAGGAAATGGTGTAATCAGAGGTGTGTGAGATGAGTGTGAACCTGTTGTAATCTCCTTGATATGAATAATAAGACAACCGATACCTATTCTTGGTGGACATAGCCCAACGTTTGGGTGACCCACATAAATTGTTGTGTTTCTTGTGTGCATTCTTATTGATTGTCTTATGTGATATTTGTGTTTCCGCATTTGCAAATACAACAAGTGGTATCAGAGCGAGTTTGAGGAGAAGGAAGTAGAGGGTGTGTCAATTTCCAAATTTTCACAGGTCTCTCCTCTAGAAGGTTGTGGTGGCCACTGGTGCTAACTTCACGCACGAGTAAGATTTCTGAATTTCTGTAGCCTGGGTGCCTCAGAGGGTGAGGAAACTTTTTGAAATTTCCGCACCCTGGATGTGTTGGGCGGTGTGATGGATCCACAGTTAATTTTTTCATTTCCGCATCTCATCCACATGGGAGGTGCGGTGGCTCCCAAATGTACGCAGACTACTCACTTGGGAGGTGCGGCGGTTTTTTCAAACAAATTTTTTTATGAAGCGTATTTTTTGGAGTGAAGAATATTCGTGTATGGTAAGTTTTTTTTTTTGAAAAAGGTTTATGTAAGTTTGACTTTTAAACTTTGACGTGAGGTGGAGGAGTTAAAATAATTGTGAATATTTTATTAATTTTTTCTTTTTAAAAAGGTGAATTTAAAATTTTTCCTTTTTAATAAAAGGAGAGAAAAAATAAAGGTTAGTAAAATGTTTTTTTATTAAATATTTTATTAAACCTTGTTAAGATTAAACAATTATTTTTCCACATCATTCTTCAAAGCGCATTGGTTATTACAAGCATCGGTGTTTGTTTGTATGTTTCCTCTAATGACAAAGACGCAGAGTGCTAAGTTTGAAATTGAGAAGTTCAATGGCAAGAACAATTTCGAGATCTGGAAGTTTAAGATGCACGATTTTCTCGTGCAACAAGGCATGGTGAATGCACTTTTGGGAAAAGCAAAGAAACTCGCGTCCATAACAGATGAAGAATGGGATGAGATGGATGTGAGAGCACTGAGTGCCATACGCCCGTGTTTGGCCGACGATTGACTCGTCAACATCGTTACAAAGAAGATAGCAGTCGATTTGTGGTCAAAGCTGGATAGCCTGTACATGATGAAATCCTTGACAAACACGATCTTCTTGAAAAGGAAGTTGTACGGCTTGCGTATGAAGGTACGAAAATAGTTGATCATCTAAATAATTTTAATACTCTCTTAGTTCAGTTGACTAGCATGGGAGTGAAATTCGAATCTAAAGATAAGGCGATTACATTATTATGTTCTTTGCCCGCATCATGGGATCACTTTGTTACCTTTAGTAGTTTCAGTTCAACAGAAAGTATTTATTTTGATGATATTGTTGGAGCTTTACTGTCTAAGGAAACAGGGAAGAAATCTAATCTAAAAACCTCTACATCTGAGGTGATGGTGATCAAAGGCAGACCTAAAGAAAGAGGACGTGGTCAGAGGGATTTCTCTCGGTCAAAGTCGAAGGGCAGAAAGAACAAGCTTAAGTGTTGGTTTTGTGGAAAATATTGACACTTGAATAAGGACTATTGGAAGCGACAACAAGCCTCCAAAGAAGACCATCCAAAAGAGACGAAGGAAGAAAACGCAACTGAAACAGGTCCAGCAACAGGGTCATGTGTGGTTGATAAAGTTTTATCAATTAGTATTGGTTCACGTCATGATCAACAATTTCTATTAGATTCTGGTGCTTCAAACCATATGTGTCTTCATAGACATTGGTTTATTACTTACCAGTCGATAGATGATGGATTAGTTTACATGGGAAGTGATATTTCATCTAAAGTTGTGGAAATTGGTAGCATTCGAATTAAGATGTTTGATGGAACTGTTAAAATACTAACTGATGTAAGACATGTAACTGAGCTTAGGAAGAACCTAATCTCTTTGGGAGTCTTAGACACAAGAGGTTACAAGACTATTGTTCAAGGTGGAGTTATGAAGGTCTATAAAGGAATTCTATTGGTTATGAAACCAAAGAAGGTTGGTAACCTGTTTCTGTTAGAAGGGAGGACTAAATCAGATCATGCGATATCGGTATATGAGAATGACAATGATTATGTTCGACTATGGCATCAACGGTTGGGTAATATGAGAGAACAAGGATTAAAGGTATTAACTGATCACAAGTTACTTCCTAGTCTAAAGTCTTTAAAGTTAGATTTATGCAAGCACTGTATTTATGGAAAACAGAATAGGCAGAGATTTAAAACCGAAAGACACACCAGTGAAGGAATCCTTGATTATATCCATTATGATGTTTGGGGACCATTCCCTACTATTTCATAGGGAGGATCATCATATTTTGTAACTTTTAGAGATGATTTCTCTAGGAAGGTGTGGATCTATATGTTAAAGAGTAAGGCTGATGTATTTCCAGTTTTCAAGCAGTTTAGAGCTTTAGTGGAAAAGAGCACTGGTAGATCCATTAAATGTTTAAGAAGTGATTATGGTGGTGAATTTACGTCAATGGAGTTTGAGAATTATTGCAAGGAATTTGGGATCGATAGGCATAAAACCACTGCCTATACTCCTCAGCAAAACAGAGTTGTTGAACGCATGAACATGACTCTTTTAGAGAGAGCAAGAAGTATGTTGAGTAATGCCAAATTGCAGCAGGAACTGTGGGTAGAAGATGTATCTACAACTTGTTATCTGCTGAATCAATCACCATCAACAACAATAGAATGAAAAATTCCTGAGGATGTATGGACAAGTCACCCTTGTAATTATTCTAATCTTAAAGTTTTTGATTGTGATGCCTATACTCTAATTTCGAAACATCGACGTTCTAAATTAGATCCAAAATAAAAAAAAGGCTTATCTTTGTTGGATATGGTGATGGTATTAAGGGGTACAGGTTGTGGGATCCTACATCCCACAAGATCACCATTAACAGAGATGTAATATTTGATGAATCATCTCTCATCAAATCAAATGTAGATGTTCAAATGAAACAGGAAGAAGCCTCAAAGTATCAACAAATTCAGTTTGAAAGTAATGAAGGTGAACATGAACAAGTTTCAAAAGATGTTCATGAAGAGTCTCTTGCAGCAGAGGAAGACATGGTTGATCATGACAGTCAACAGATTGTGGATGAGCCACAAACTTCCCGAAGGAGGTCTACATGGGTCAGAAATCCTCCAAGAAGGTATGGTGATTTTGTTTCATCAGTTTCCTTATGTACTAATGATGATGAACCTTCATGCCATCAGTAATCTGTGAAGGGTTTGAATAGTGATAAATGGAAAGACGTGATAAAGGATGAAATGAAGGCATTAGAGAGGAATGCTACATGGGACCTGGTAGAACTTCCAAGAGATAGAAAAACTGTAGGTTGCAAGTGGGTCTACAAGATGAAGAAGGGTGTTGATGATAAGGTGGAAAGGTACAAAGCAAGACCGGTTGCGAAAGGAAATTGCCATGCATACCTGATCCTCCTCTTTGCTTTCCAAGATCCTTCCACATGGTTAGAAAATCTTGAGTTCTGATTGTATTTTCGATGGGGCCTTTAGTTGCATGTGTTGAGTATTGAATGACAAAGTCGCCATCTTTGATTGTTCAAAGTTGTTTACTTTAATTTGTGAATTTTGTTAGGGTTTGGATAGATGCACGGGAAGAAACAAAGAGTAAGAAGCAACATCATTTCCTTGTCTCGTCTTTTTGGATGTTTTAATGGAGAAACTTCATAGACAGATACACTTACGAGAACCATTTACTTTCAGGTTTGATTCGTCTTCAAGAAGATTTATTCCATCATCAATCATGTCAAGAATGTTAGACGAATAAGTTGAGCGATTTGCTCCGCGCTTTGTTTAGTTAACTGCAGATCATTTGGTTTCTTGTTTTCATCGCCGAGTTAGGCTGTTAGTCGCTTCGTCATTTACGAAGCATTTCCTGCATGTAATTCCTTTAAATATCAATTCAAATAAAGAGATCTGCGTGGTGTTTTTGCATTCCGTTCTGCAATTCGTTTTATGTTATTGCAGATCTGTTTTCGTTCTGTCCTGCACTTCGTTTTCTATTTTGCTGGTCCGTTTTCATGGTATCAGAGCACGCTGCAGATCCAGCCTCTGTCCAGCTTGCCGAATTGCAAAACGTTTTTCAGCAAGCTCTGTAAGAATTGCAAATCTGGTTTTTTTCTGTGCAATTTGTTTTTTAGCCGCCAGTATATAATTTTTTGAGCAGAAAATGGCCAGCATGAGCAACCAGGCTCTCATGCAAGCACCTGTTTTGAACGGGTCGAATCATAGCACTTGGGTAGCCAAGATGAATTTTTTTCTGAGCTGTCATGAATGCTTAGAGATTGTCGAAGATGGAGTTACCTTGCTGAAAGCTGAAGATCGAGATG
>ML835426.1:78407-99627 GCA_009831015.1 Picea engelmannii | reverse complement strand
CAACAATATAGTATGGTATGGTATGGTATACATTGGCATTAGCAATGAAAATGGAAATGGTATGGTATGGTATGCATTGGAATTGGAAATGGAAATGGAAATGGCAATGCCTACCATACCATACCATTTCCATTTCCATTTCCAATGCCAATGCATATCATACCAATACAATGCATATCATACCAATGCAATGCAATGCATGCCATACCAATTCCAATGCATAGCATACCATTTCCATTGTCATTGGAAATGCCAAGCATACCATACCATACCATAGAATACCATTTCCAATTCATACCATACCATTTCCATTTCCATTTCCAATTCCAATGCCAATGCATACCATAACATACCATACTATATCATACCATACCATATCATACCATTGCCAATGCATACCATACAATGGCAAGGCAATGCATACCATTTCCATTTCCAATGCATACCATTGGCAATTCATACCATACTATACCATACCATTTCCAATGCATACCATACAAGGAAATGGCAAGGCAATGCATACCATACCAATGCATACCATTTCCATTTCCATTGCCAATGCCAATGCATACCATACCATATCGTGCCATACCATACCATTGTCAATGCATACCATACAATGGAAATACAATGCATACCATTTCCATTGGCAATGCATACCATACCATTGCCAATGCATACCATACAAGGAAATGGAAAATACAATTAATACCATACTAATGCATACCATTTCCATTTCCAATGCATACCATTTCGATTTCCATTTCGAATGCATACCATACCATAACATACCATTGTCAATGCATACCATACCATACCATTTCTTAATGTCTTGAATATTCTAGGGCTGTTATGTGTCATCTTGCATTTCAGTAAGCATTTGTTATCTAAATCGTAGTTTCTGCTTGCATTTTCAGCCCCCTTTCATTTAATGATTACCTATGTTAAGGGTTGTTATATTTATCCTTTTATAACTTAGTTTTAATATCATTTATTGTCTTGGAGAGGCATGGAAATGTTATGGTATGACATTGGAAAGTTATATTTATTGTTATATAGGTTAAAATGGGAAACTACATGACAAGGCATGGGAAGCTACATGAAAATGGCATGTAATGGAATGGATTGGAAAGGAATGAAAATGACATGGAAATGGAATGACATGCTATGGCATGTCTTGGAAAGGAATAACATTGGCATGGAAATTATTTGATATGGAAAGGAATGGAAATGGCATGGCATGGAAATTGCACGCCATGGAATGGCTTGGAAAGGCATGGTAATGACATTGAAATGGAATGGCATTGAAAGGTTTGGCAATGGCGTGAAAATGACAATGGAATGGCATGGAATGACTTGGCAAGGAATGATAATGGCAAGGAATGGAATCAACAAGTTTATGGGTTTGGGTTTGGGAGGGTCCTTTGTCTCCTTGTGTGCTCTAACCAAAAAATTGGGTAGGAATGTGTAATAAAATCTCATATATGGTAAAGGGAAAATAATAATGGTTTCAAGTCTCCCTGGAGGAATATTGGTAGCAGAAAATTACTTTATATAGCGTGTGATGAAATGTAACCTCAAAACCTTTACTTGTAGGTGGAAAATGATACCCATTCTAATATCTAGTTTCCATGTGAACTCTCATTCTATTGATCAAAATAATCAATTTTAGTGAAAATCATGGAAGACTCAGTAAATGTTATTAATAATTGACGGGTTTAACAAAATTTACATATACCCACTACACAATCTAAGAAAACATGTGCATTAATGAGTCCTTGACTAGTCTTTTTGGCATTTATGAAGGGTTTCACGTAAATCAAATGATTTTATATATGTCATGCATAGAAAGAGGGGAATAATGTGTGTTCCCTAGAAAATAACATTGAGCTGAAATTCTTAAGTGATTTACAATTATGTAGAAAATAAATGAGAATATTTATTTTTATAATAAATTATTGTAATATGTCTTTTTTAAGGTCACAATATTTTCAAGTGACCATTATTTGATTGTGGATTGTCATTGGATATATGTGGAGATAATTCAAGAGGTAGTCCATATTGTTGGATGTGAGTGAGAATATGGATATACACAACATTCATGAAAATAATTCAGAAGGAATGATCTATCGATGATGTAGAGATACATGGTTGATTGGCAAGCAATTCTACTTGAGAACCATTAATTTCTTATGGGTTTAATACTTAGAAATATTTTCCACCATAATATATTCCTTAATGCGTAATGCAAGTATTTATAATCACTTTAAGAACAAATCAAGGGATTAATACACATAAAATTCATACAGTTTGGAATTCAAACACTTTGAAATTCATATATTCCTCAACATAAAATGTAGAAGCAATGAGAATCATAAAAAACATGTCATGAAATGCATGTATACATATATACTCAACCTTGTCTAAATTGTACATTTTTTACAAAATGGCAACTCCTTCCTAGTATACAAAGCGACAACACATTCGCTAGCATAAAAAAACATTTATATCGTGGCCTAGTTACAAAATGGAAGTAGTTGGTCAACCATTGACCATTTCCATCCCCGCCACCCTCAGGAGAATCCTAGATATATATATTTATTCTCTTGCTTAAGGATGCACCTCAAGAGGTTCTAGGCTTGGGTGTGCTTCGACGCTCTGGAGACTGCACAAAGAATAAACAATGTAATAATTTTTTCTCATCAATGAATTAATAGACATACAAATTGATACTTTGTAATTTAACCTAAGACAACTCATTTCATATGAAAATGAAATCGTGAGGGTGTTACCCTCCTCTGCGACCCCAATCTCTCTATAATTCCACCCTACATCAGTTACAAAGATCAAGTCAAGAAAATTAAAAAAATATGCAAAAACAAAATTCTTGAAACATAAAAAATTATCATGAATGCAATTTCTCACCGTGAATATCTCCGGAATCGATGGAGATTCATTGGAAGATGGAGCACTAGGTTGTACAACCTTCTCCGAGACAAACTCTACTATGCCAGTCTCTGTCGATGGGGCCGAAAGTGGTGGTGGGGGTGGGTGGTAGAAATGTGGGTTGTGATGGATCCGCATAGGATGTACAAGTGATTCCAATACCTTAGGCCTGAAGAAAGGAAACCCAGAAGTAATGCCAAGGTGCCCAGGGGGTGTAATACTACTGTACCTAAAAATATATATCGACAACCTGCATACATATGAATAAAATTGAACTATTAGTACCAAATACTAAAATTCAAAAACATAAACAAAAACAATTTGAGAATTATACGATATTTAACTTTACACATGATACCTTTGACGTTGGTGACTTGTCCATCCCAGATGGAAAATCCTTGGCATTGTCTGGTGCCAAATATTATAGAAACAAGAGAACATATAAAAAATTGAGGATGTCATAAAATAAATAAATGAATATGTTGAATCTATCAAATGTGATACATACTTGTGTGTATGGTGCACCCAATGAACATGCTGCCTCTACTGATGCATCAATGGTGGGGATAGGAACTGATGCATCCATAGACATAGAGGGTCTGCTACTGGAACACAACAACTACAAAACAACATACAACCAAATATCTATATAAATACACAAAATACACAATAAATATATAACGATGAAGAACATAGAGAGGGTTAATTTACTAACCTCATCCATGAAGCTATGATTTCGACTGGGCTCTATAGGACCATAGGATGTCTTCCCACAATTGGAGCATCTGTGAGGTTCACATGGATGGATTCTATGTCCATGTGCCCTCTCCTAACTATACTCGCTTGTGCATGTTGAAGCTCCAACTCCTCTATCAATGTCACTGGCAGGCATCTCCTGCCAAGATAGTGCAACAAAGCTACTATGGTGCATTAGGATATGAGTCAAAAAGGAGATGGATAGTTTCACTTGTTTCAAGTTCTCTACAACAAGAGGATGATGGGTAAGGGGGTCATGCCTTTACCTGGGGGGACGAGGGCCTAACTCAGGGTCACACCTAGCATGCTCTTGGTCCTATTCAGACCCTCAACCCACCCCATGGATGTCACCAATGTCAAATTAGTTGACATGCTCACCCATAATAAACTTAGCCCATAATTTTATCAGAAAATATAAGGGAATCTCCCTATTATTGCAGGGAGGTTTATCAAAAACCATATACCACCTATCCATCCAAATTAGTGCTATATTAATCATACATTTGTTCCCTATAATAAACAATAGAATTCAGTTCCCATTGGGCACTTGCAATGGAATGCAAAATGATGTCCAAACAAGTGGCCAAGGAGACTCTACTAGGTTCTCTAGTCTCCCTTAATTTTTCCTCAAGGGTTCGTAATATAACCAAACCCTCATCAATTTCAATGTTTACATTGTGTGGTGGTGGTGGGTTGGGGTTTTGATATTATGTGTTCTTGTGAGTGGTTTAAATTGTCTTTGGGTTTCATTGTATTATATATGCTTCAATTTAAAATCCATGACATGTAAATTAGGTTCATTTTTTATTTAAAATATAAAATTATATATTTTTTAAAATTTAGATTATTGGGATGACTAAATAGGATTAAAATTAAGAAAAATGTAACATTCCTGGATATGTTGGCTCCTTCCTCTCTTTCTTCCTCTTCTCTATCTCCACTATCTTTTCCAAATGAGAGAAGCATGAGCGCGATTTGGGCACAAATTGCGCTCAGTCCCTTAATCTATTTTTATCAGTAAGACCGTCCACTCGATTTTTCCAATAAACCTATGTGGAAATGTACGTGGAGGTTCAGCCATATCTGAACCTATATGTATAGGAACATGTGATCATTCCTACGAACATGTATGTGTTCCTGCCAGTGCATGTTTTTAATCATGCCATTGCCACTTTTTTGGCCACCAAGTTCTTACACTCACCCAATTTCTTATGACCATCAATGATGTATATCCAAGATCGACGATTCTCAATTACCCTATAAAAAAGTCTCGATACTGAATCAATATATGAACATACTTCCATCTATCAAATAAAAAATGAACTATGTATTTGTTAGTTATATAGGATAGTTGTCTGGATACTAATTGTATCCAACAATCGATCTTACAAAGTGGCCCATTTCACACACAGAATGCTCACAAACTCTACACGTAATCAATAGAAATTTTCTTGGGTCACCACATCCTCCAAGAACCACAATCTCAAACAGACTGTACACATAATCAAATCAACTATATGTTCTTATGGCACTGAAGTACGTCAAGAACCACTAGTTTAAATTACGTTTTTATGTTCTATTAGCGGCCTTACCTCATATAATTTTACAAAATATCTACAATACATGAAACTAATATTAGTGCCAATTGAAAATAATAGAAATCACACTTCAAGAATTTGTACTATTCTTGGATCTTGATTCATGATTGTCAACATATTTCACATCGTCGAAGATAAATCGGATATCTTCAATTCATGGAGTCATAACCATTTTTTCATTGTTGATTTTTTTCATATTTCAAAGTGCTCAATAAGATTGCAATAAATATCTCAAATACAACATGGAAATCACACTTAAAGTCAAAACTTGAATCTGTGGTTGTTTCTAAGCTTCATGCTTCACCCATGGTTTCAAAATTCAGTGCTCACCAAAACCTATGAATAGGTCAAACGTTCTTTTTTTCTGGGATGGTATGAAACAAGATGTCTGTACCTTTATGGCTGAATGTGATACCTACCAACGCAATAAGGGAGAAAAAATAAAAGTTCCATGAACACTCCAACCACTTTTGATTCCACCTAATATTTGGATGGATATTTCTATGGATTTCATTGTTGGCCTCCGTAAATCTAGTAATGAGTATGTCATCATGGTGGTATTCGATAGTATTTCCAAATATTCCCCATTTTTGTTCTCTTCATAACCCATTCACCGCATCCACAGTGACTCAAATATTTATGGATAACATCTTCAAACTTCATGGCATGCCTCATTCTATTATCTCTGATCAAGATCCCACTTTCACCAGTAGTTTTTGGCAAGAATTGTTCAGGCTCCAGGGAACGCAATTGCATCTCAACACTGATTATCATCCCCAAGTTGATGGCTAAACTAAAATTTCCAACAATTGTTTGGAAATGTATTGGTCTTTTACATCTGATCGATAAAATTAGTGGGATCAATGGTTACCCCTCGCTGAATGGTGGTAAAACACATCTTATCTTACTGCTACTCGCATGGCTCCTTTTCAAGTAGTCTATGGAAAAAATCCATTTTCGTTTCTTTCCTACATGATAGGTGTCTCCATGTTTTAGGAGGTTGAAAAAAATCTTAAATTTTTGCAACCATTCTCCATACCCTCAAAGAAAATTTATTCATGGCTTAGAATCACATGAAGCAACAAGCATATCAGGGTCATTTTGAACGTCAATTTGCTGAACGGGGTCTGGTGTTTATTTTTCTGCAACCTTATAGTAGACTTCACTCAAAGATGAACCTTTTTAGAAACTTACTCCCAAATTTTATGGTCCTTATACAATTCTCAAGCGAGTGGGACCCATGGCCTACCAGTTAGCTCTGCCCGGTCGTTTTAAGATACATGTTTTTCATGTCTTATTCTTAAAGAAAGTGATTGGAAATAAGTGATAAACTCAAACTAGCCTCCTTGAGTTGGATGAAGAAGGTTCGATTTGGTTGCAACCACAAACAATCTTGGACCAACGAGAGCATCGCTTCCGTCAACAAACCATGAAGGAAGTGTTAATGCAATGGAAATATACAACTTCAGAAGCTTCCACTAGGAGATAGTCACTATTCTATAACAATTTCCTCATCTCAAGCCTTGAGGACAAAGCTATTCTTCAAGGGGCATGAAATGTTAGGGACCTAAACTCCCTAACCCCTCACATAGGTAGAATAATATATTTTCCATGTAATAAAGGCCTATGTTAGTTAATAAGGCCTATTTAATAATGTGAACAAGTATAATGTAAGAAGACTTAATAGAAGCTTCCACTTCTAGGAATATCTTCATCTAGAATGTTATTTAGATGATAAAATTAGTATAAATAAGAGTAGGATGCATGAGAAAGCGTTTTTTTGGGAATTATTGTAATATAGCTCTACCTTGCTAGAGGTTTCCCCCTCGAAGAGGAAAGTAAACATTTATTTCTTTCAATAAATGTATTATTGTTGGTATTACCATTCTCATTATTTTGTTATTTCGCTGGTAATTGTTGAATATTATTATTTCTTCTTATTGCATTACATCTGGTACCTTACATGAATTCAATCCTTCCAAAGCCTCCACCAAGTGTGGGAATATCCTTATAAAAACCCATGTATATACACATATATGCTTATTGAAACCTGTGTATATGTGATTGTCTCTAAAGAAACCCTTGTATGTATGTGAATGTTCCTCCTGCAACCTGCGTACAAATCTATATGACTGCAAAACCCTAGTTCTGCCTCAATATTGATATTTCCTTGAAATCCAATCCTTGATTTACTAATATCTCCTTACATATCTAATAAATCTTCTATCAATTGCTATGAATATGAGATCTAGCTTCCTCTCAGAGTGACAACTTTCATACCATTTTGAAATCCTTCCTCTGACACCTAGGTGTATTGTTATTCGATGATTTACTTGTTGTAAATCAAATTAGTAGCTCATAAAACAACATACCCTGCTGGAATATTCAACTCAAATAAATATAGTGGAAGCAGTACTTGAAACCAAAATCTCAATCATAATACAAAATGATATTCTTCCCATCAACTAGTCTTATCATTAAAATAACTTCAAATCTTACAAGGGCTTATGTACTTTGGAAAATTGTCGACATAGAAATAAAAAAAACTATAGATAGTACCTACAAACCCCAGAAATCTATCACATTGTTGTATGACTTTGTACTTTCACACTTACCAAGATGTATGTGAATTTCCTTAATAAAACTTGCATACACACCATTGTCTCCATAGAGACCCATGTACACACAATCAAATACTGTATGGAACTCCATATAGTGTGAAACTACTATTGCAAATTCAATCAAATAAAACCCACTTGCGACTATTCTTGTTCTATCATCTCCCTGAATTGATCTCTACATGGAATTCCTTCTCCATCTATCCAATATCTCCTTGAATCATAGTCTTTCATGATCCAATACTCTGAGAAAAATTCCTTCTCTACTTTATATTAATGTCATGTATCTTCTCCTTCACCCTTGCCTTTCCTTTATAAGATTGGGTTATGACCTAACCCTAATATCCAAAGTGATTGATGGTTGAGATTATTTCTCACCTCACTTGAGATCAATGGCTATTATTTAATTCACTAATGCCAATTAAATAATTTATTTAAATAAAACTAAACTCTCGAATAAAAGACCTTTACTTTAATAATTCCTTTAACTAAAGTAAAGTCTCAAGGTAGAAGGCTTTGGATGAATTCCAAACATCTAGACACTTAGACCTATGCAAAAATGCTTGTCTAATATTACATACATCAACACAATGTACCCTATGTTGGACATCTAGTATACCAGAAGACAATTACAACAATAATTAGCTAGTATTTATGGTCGGGAATGAAGCAATATGTGGCTGATTATATAGCCAAGTTCATGGACCATGTACAACACATCTTTTGGCAAGTTTTGAGCAAGTTTTATTCATTAAATATATTTCTGTAATAAAAAATTTGTTACAGCCATAAGGATGATAAATATCAATGCATTTAGTTTTTTATGACAACCTTTATTTTTTTTCTAAAGTCTTTTTCTATCATTGTTGAGCTAAAATAGTTTTTACTAGCTTGTCTCATGCTTATTCAATACAAATTTTTACACCTATATTGCAAACCTTATTATCTTTTATGTGTTGATATATCTCATTGATTATTTCTGAAATTAGGGATAAAAATATTAACTTTCTTTTCCACCTAGTATTACTATATGCAATTGTGGTTGTTCTTGTGTCTCAGGAAGGTACAAACACCCTTTGTAGGAATCCAAAGACTTGGAAACCTTAAACCACCCAGAGATGAGTCATCAAAGCCATATTTCCTCTTCCGTGACTGAAATTTAGGGGGATTCTTATATTCTTTCCCTTCCATCCATATCAATCCCCCTAGGGTCACTAGGATCACCTCCCTAGAGTGACCTAGTCAGCCTAGAAGTATGAGACCTATATCGAGGTGACATTGGGTATAATGTGCCTTAATTGTTTCTATTTTGGTGGTTGGGTCAGGATTTTCCCAACCTACAACTTGCACGATAAAATTTTGGCACCATTGTCGGGGAGGATTTTGAATCCTCTTCATGCCCTAATGACATTTTGGCAAGCTTTCCTGACGAATCCACTAAAGAATGTTCCTTTTTCCACCCTTGATAAGTTTCCCTTAAAACATGTTTAGTGAATCTACCTTCCACGTACCCACGTTTCCCTTTTCCCCCGTTTACCTCCATTGGTGAAACTTGATCTCACCTGGAGACTCCATTAAGGTGTATTTTTCAACCAATGAAATTATGGCACCATGGGATGAGCTCTCATCCAAAACTTGTTATGACTCGAAGATGGAATGTTTACAGATGGAAATGGAAAATGCTACTAATAAAGATGCTAAGGAAATGATGAATATCATAAGAGAGTTGTTTCCTCCCCTTGACGATGAATAAGTTCTCAAAGAACAACCATATGAATAAATTCATCAAGAAGAGAACACGATGAGTTGTGACCCTTTCGAAGATCTTGATGATACTTTAGTTAGTGACCTCGGAAGTGAAGAAGTATTGGATGAAACCTTGGATATTATAGATCTTTTTGAATAAAAGAGAGCAAAGAACTATGCACTAAAGATCAAGCCTCTTATTATCTAGAGGTAATGGATGGGCGCATCCATAAGAAGAAAGAAGAATTATGATAAAGTGCAACATATTGAGGCACCACTATCTTTACTCCCGCTTGATGAAGGAGAGGTTGTCCAACCTTGCTCTCCTATTGCGAATGGTGTTGAAGAAGCGATTAGTATCAATGATGAAGAATTTGAAGATCCATTTGAATATTTCTATGCCTCCACTCCTCTTACACATGACAACGAAGAGATGGTCATTTTCAACCATATTGATAGTCTTATGAAATAACCCTTCGACATGGTTTATGAGCATATAGACATTTTCATATAGATTGGGAGATGCAGGTGGGATTTTGGTCATCTCATTTTCAATAAAGACCCCATATACAACATTGAGGTTATCCCTCAAGAAAATGGGTTTTATTTGTCATCTTCATAGGAATAATTTTCATGCGCTTGGGATCCTGATGATGACATGTTTAAATATTTGTTCGAGGACTCTCAGTTACCTTCGTCCTCAATTATGGAAGAATACCATGATATGAACACCTTATAATGATCAGAGTCTCAACCTACAAAGAGGAATTACTTTCATTATCTAGGAGGATCTCAGTGGCTACCTACCTATTCCAACTGGCTCAAAATAATTTTTTGGCAACTTACTATTTTTAGCATTTTTTCGAGTCCCAAACATTTTTGAGGGCCTAAACGATATTTTATCACGATCGAGCACCGAAATGATAGCCACATTATTTTATTGATCCCCCAGAATGAATCTTCTCATTGATACATTTCCAATGAGCTATCATGCACCCCAAACAAATATTGTATGCCAAAGTTACACCCTCGGGAAGTCGATACACCAAACTACCAAAAAGAGGGTCCACAAAACTGTTGGATTTTCATCTTCTGGGGTTCAGGTTTTGTATTTTATTTATGATAAAAAGGCCTTTGGAGCCTCATTATAACAATCATATTCTTGTGAATGAGCATAGCCTTCACATCTCTTCTCAAAGATAAGCTTCCACCATTCTAGCGAGTCTTTCACTATGTATTTCTACAGTTTTGTACATTTTGCTCATTAATAGAAATTGTGTATTATTGTATCTCTGTGTTTATGGTTATATCTATGTTATATTATTGGATATCTGATATATCTCTGTACATTTATTTATTATATCTTCTCTCTCATTTCATGTCGAAAATAATCCAAATCCTTTCATATTGAGGATTTCTATAGGGATTCGAAGATGAAGAGGTCACGCTTTTCTCTTTCTAGACCTGAGCTTGTCCCTTATTTCATTTCCTCTTCTCATGGAAATCATGAGGTATTCTTGGGACCTCTCATATATTCTTAGTATTCAGGAAGAAAATATCATGAAGATGAGCATTCATCTGCATATAGTATCCCCCTTCAGATATGGATTGATCAAGCTTGTGGCTATATCTTCTGGAAGGATTCCTTGTGTGATTAGAGTTGTGGATATTCTTTCCAGCAATATTTTCTCCCTCCCACCCATCTCCATTATTTTCATTTCATTTCATGATTATATATCTATTTATGCTCATGATCATTACTTGCTTGACTTATCTTTATTGTTTTACATAATCAACCACAAGGGGAAATACTTTTATGGGATGATCAACTGGTTACACTGGTTATATGACTTCACTTGACATCACCCATCACCTGATCTTCAAGGCCCCAAGGCCCCAGGTTAGTAGGTAGGTAATCTTTATTTCATTTCATTTTCATATTGATTTCTCATATTAGTTTAGATGCATTTGATTTTCATATTTCTCTACTTGCGTATTGATTTCATGCTTAGTTTAGAAATCTTTGAAAAAAATGTCAAAATTTTTCTTTTCTATATTAGCTTTAATTTTGGATTTTATATATGGATAAAAGGGTTATAACACAACCCTATATGATATGATCCCTTTTTTTGAGTTCTGGAAGGCACAAGTCTACTAGGATATTTTACGGTTCTCATGCACTCTATGAGAAGCACATGTCCCTAAGTAGGACCCAGATGTTATCCCCATTTTGTGGATAACTAAGTATATTATGTCTCGAGGCCCTTAGGTTGTAGATATAGAGTGTTGAGAGACTACATGACTAGAAATATTATTTTGCACAGATGGAGACCCTTCTCACCACCATAGAGGTCATAGAATTTTAGATGGTATCCACCACATTAGCTAGATTCTGAGAGGCACTGGGCCTTTCACCATTAGGTACAAGTCAGGTACTATGGTGAGTGTCATTTCAATATTTGAGGCATTTTATTATGTTGTATCTTAGACTGCTTTAGATTTCATGATATATTCTTGGACATTATGCATTTTTCCCCATTTCACCTTGGTGGTTGACATTGTTCCCTAGTAAGTGGTATTCCTTGGGGATGGGTTTTTTACTAGGAACTCATTTGAAGATCCATTGTACCACTCCTGACCATACTTACCACTTTCCATCACTATTTCCCCCCATTTCCTTATCTGTTGGGATTTTTAGGGTGGATTGACCCAATAAGGGGTTGTCCCTCATTCTATGGGAAGAAGGGGATGAAGGCCTAGAGGGATTTATGTTGGGTAAAAATCAAAATACTATATATAAACCTTCTAGATGCTTCATCGAGGGGTCCCCCCTAGAAAGCAATGAAACAATTATCTGTAAGAAAAAGGGGACCCACAAGAAAATGATTAAGAATGCTTAAAAGGTTAGTTGGAGGATAGAAGGTCTCATTATGAGCCATCCTATCATGTTCATAGATATATAGTGGTAGTAAATTACCATCATCTAGTCACCAAGCTAGGGTAATGGTTCTCAGTTGCATTGCTGAGAGAAAGGGGTTCTCATCACGATCCAACCTTCTCATTTCCACTGGTTTTTGTGAGTGACATTGTCATTATTTGGACACCATGCTAGGACAGTGTCCTTCCACTTGTCCTTAAAATATGAAGGAAACAAATAATGTAAAAACCATTGGATTGGGAAAAATGCATTGCAAATGAAGGTGCCACACAACCTCTACAAAAGCACCCATGAATGAGACAATACAACCCCTTGTATGTTATGAACCCCATTCCCATTGAGTCTTGAACCTTAACCACTTCACCCAATTTACATGGCTTAGAGAGGGATCTCTTGGAAACACTCCTTGACCTCGGGAAATATCTACCCAATAGGACACCTTATCAACCCTCCCATATCCAAGCTTGACAAGTATATCTTTGAGCATGTAATTGTTTGAAAAGGTAATCTTTGATGCACATTCTTAGGTGGATCATTTATTTATTTGATTTACTTATCATGATTCTATGACTTGAGATCCTTGGAGGGTGTGCTTACTTGTCTTTGCAAGACATACTTGGTGGATAGTTTTGGAAGAATAAGCCTAGCTTGGGCTTCCTTGGGGATGCAAGCCCACAGGTTGGATGCCATGGGTCCACATGATAGATCAAAGAAACAAAGTTTTGGATACCTTAAATATGATGTGGAAGACCTAGCCCAACCCTCACATCCCAAACGGTTTTCCTAGGAGAGGCAAATCGTCACCTTTTTAGGCTTGACGTCATCCTTGGGGGCTACAGTTTGGTGGTGGGACATGGACAAGTGGAAATCTTGGTGAAAAAAGGCTTTGATCATGAAGAAGATGATGTGGATTGATTACAAGTGGCGTTTGGATGCCTAAACATTCTACTAGAACTCCAACGACCTGGTCAAAGATGCAAAACGTCCCCTATAAGTGAGACGTCACCTTCATTTTAGGGTTTTCTTTGTGAAAAAGTTAAATTAAAGTGAATTGTTTAATATTACTTTGTGTAAAGGGGAACGATTAGGGCTTTTTACCCCTAGTCTTTTGGTTTACCCTAAAATTATGTGGACAAACTATTTTGGTGGCATTTTGTATAAACATAGATGATAAGATCTCATTTCACAACATAACTCTCCCATTGTGAGAATCACATGGCTGGAATTTTCTCTACATTTGGAGTTCTTCGTGTCTCTTGTGCTATGGAATGGTTTCTTTGGTTATGGTGATGATGATGATGATGTGCTATATCTTGGAGGTCACTTCTAGCTTATTGTGGTGGTTTACATTGGCATGTTAAAGGATTTTCTTATATTTGTATGGTTCTTTACTTTGTTATTATCAATTTTAATTCATGTTAAGGTTGTTTTCGATAAGGCTAGATAGGGAGTATAAGAACATACACCTCTATCCTAGTTTCCACCATAATTATCAAGCTTCAAAGTTATTTTCAAGGATTTGTTGAGGAATTATAAAGATTTACATACCTTAATTTCAAACTCTAGATAGGTCAGTTACCTTGGAAAGTAAGAGTATTTACACACCCAAGGGTTTGGTAGTCCTAGATATTTCTTTAATATCCAATTAAACCATAACTAAAGGAACCAATATTTCATTGGAGATATAAATTGTTGCATTGGTAAACATGAAATTTCAAGATTTTGGTTTTCTCTCACTTGAGGTTTGTTCCTCTAGCCTTGAGCTACCTTTCCTAATTGAGGAATACCCTTTCAAAAAAAAATTATTGTTGTTGTATTAACCCTAACCTACAGCCATTAGGGTTGCAAAAAAACCTAACCAAAGTATTCAATAAGTCCTAATTTAACTGTTGAAAATTGACTAAAATATTCCCACATAATCTACCAAGTAGAACACATCTTTTGGCAAGTTTTGAGATAGTTTTAGTGGTTAAATGTCTTGTTGTAATAAAAAGTTAGTTACATACATAAGACGGATAAATATCACTGCAGTTAGATTTTTATGACAACATTTTTTTTTGTGCTAAATTCTTGTTCTTGTTTTTATGACAACCTTGTTTTTTTTTTCCAAACTAGTTTTTACTAGCTTGAGTCATGCTTATTCAATTGGAATTTTACATCTTATATTGCAGCCCTTATTGTTATCACTAGAATTCACACCTAGATCATTGTATATGTAATCCAAATACCCATCATAATTTTGAATAATAATTGTTTTCAATGTGCGATAAATGGGTGTGATACTCAGTTTATGATGTCAACACAAAAACCTCCATGAAATACACACCAACAAGCAAGGCTTTGAATAGCTTAAAATTAGTTTTTAGAGATATTAATGGAAGATACAAGACTTAAAAATAAATATGAAATATGTGTATTAGGTCATATCAAGTACTTTTGAAACACATATGGAAGAAATCTCATTGAATAAGAACTTCTTAATAAAAAAGAGAAAACACTTTGATAAACTTGCATGAATTACCAACAATAAATCATTTACTATAATAAGCAGCAAGCATAATGATGAATCCTTCACCAACAACTAACATCAAAGTGACATAGAATATATTTGAAAGAAGTATAGTAAATGATCTTTCACTATTAAATATTCTTGAGTCTGGTACATATATCAGGAAACTATGTTACAATTTGAAACTAAAAATAAGAGCCCTACTATCTAACCATTCGAACCTCCTCATGGAGTTACAATGCATCTTAAATAAAAAAATATCCAAAAAAATGTTTACAATTCGCCACCTAACTTCCTCATAGGATTCTATTCCTAATAAAGGCATGGCATTAGGTGTACAACATAAATGTAAGAAAAATGCTAATTTCCAAGAAAATGTTGGCATCATTTAAAACAACTATTAACAACTTGGTGCATGTGGTTTTACTGTAGGACACTCCTCAAGACAGGTGAAATTTCATGTGAAACTAATCTTCTAAATACTTATCCGAGCTCAACCTAACACCTGACAATCCTTTCAACTTCAAAATCTTCATAACTCCCAGTTCACAGTGCCAATGAGTCCATGCATTGCAAACTTTCCTGTAGGTTCCTTTTTACCTCAAAAATGATTCTAGTCTTTAAAAATTGTACAAAAGTTTAGAAAAACCTTCCATATCCTGCTATAAACATCTTACAACATGAAGTAACCTTGGAGAAATCATATGAATATGGTAACTGCGGCTCAAAACCGAAAATCATTACTCAGGTTATAATTATATGCAAAAAGTGAACCATGGAAAAATGATGTTGATGTGAAATAGTATCATGTGTTCATATTTTCCTGGTACTCCTTCTAGTAGCCACCTTAACCAATATATCCAAATTTCTTTTTTCTACCATCTCTTTGAAGGGTTATGCAACTATGATATCAATTTCCCGATCTCAACTTGGAAAACTCTCTTTTGTTTATACAAATTCTTAAGTTTCCTATGAAGGGGTAGAGACCTCTTAGTCATGTATCTTGTTTTATCAACAATATTATCATATAAGTCTAACATATCCTTCATATTGATTCGGGCCTCCATATTTTCCTTCTTCAATTTGTCATTTTCAACTCTTGTATCGTTAAGTTTCCTCCTGAGTCTTTTGAAAGTATGATTTATTTCATGAGGAGGAATGTTGATATCAATAATATCTATGGGATTCTTGGAAGGATTAGATTTATCATTTTACTGAGCTAAGGCTTCTATTGTACCCTCTTCCACAATAATATGATGTTTAGTTGTTGATCTGGTGAAAGGTCTTCTAGTTTTGACTGTTTCCACAACAACAGGTGGGGAAAAGATAATTTTTTTACCCTTCAAAATCCTTACTTTACTTGATGATATCTCCATAGGTGTAGGTTCTTCCACTCTCTATCAAGAGGTTGTGAGGGATGACCTTCAACTCTTTTATCAGTAATCTGAATGGATTTATCACCTTTGGTCATCTTCCTCTTTTTTCTTGAATTTGAGTGCACATTCTTCTCAGCAGGGGTAGGTGTTTTTCTTTTGTACTATGGTGTGTGAGAAATATCTAGCTGAAAACTTGATGCAACTAGGAAAAAATCCCAGTCAGTGTTGGTATTATTCAACTCTTTTAGTACTAGCATATTGATTAAACCATAGTGAAAAACACTGGTATCCACTTGCTTGTATTTATATTGGACTCTATCTTACCTATTCCCAATACTCCTCAAAAGATAAAAGTGAAGGTTCATGGACTCTTTCCTAGTAAAGTGTAGTAGTAATCTGATATTGTGTAGATATACCATATTGAACCGTCCTTCACACGTGAAATACCTCTGAATTACTCTGAGAATTTTGTCAAAATACTCTGACATGTGACTTCTTGGCACTCCCTTGGATAGGTTGTCTCCTTGATATTCAGGTTTTAGGAATTTCCTGGAGAAGGAAGAATTCAAAGACATGGATCTAAACCACTTCTCACCACAATCAGGTATCCATGTGGCTATAGAAATAGATTTCTCAAAGAATTGAAAATCCAATGCCCCCACCTTAGTATTTGTCCCACTGAAGTAGGGTGGAAAATATTTAGCTACCTCAAGATGTCCTCTTTTCATTTTATCACAAACATTCAAGCAACCCATCCTCTATAATGCTTCTTTGAAAAATGGTTCATAATTTATGAGTTGCATGTCATGTGGTTCAACTCTGACAATCTCTCCCCCTTTGTGAATTTTCTTACCTTGTTGACTATCCATGATGACTATTTTGAAAACCTCCATTACCCTCTTATAATATTTTTTTATCATATATATAATAACAACAGGAAATTAGGGTTTGTTAATACAACTAACACAACTTACGGTTTACTTGAATAAATAATGTATGCATAGCAACAGTTTGAGGATGAAGAAGATGCAAGTAGGAGGTGAGAAAAGAAGAACAAAATTTCAACTTGGATGAGGTTGCAGATAGGTCAAAAAATGAAGCAACTCTGTGTAAAAGAGAGGGTTCGTAGTGCACTTGTTGATTTCACAACGCCAATATGTAGTGCAAGTTGAACTATGTTTTATGACATGATTGCAAGACTTCCCACATATGAGGAGAAAAATGATTTTGAAGGTTAAAACCTCATACCTAGATGAATATCAATTGAGGACGGTTTGGTATATATATAAAAAGAGGATTCACAGTTCATAGTCTGTAGCACATAGTTTTCATCTCACAGTCTGTAGCGCATAGTTTGCAGTGCAGAATAATATAGTGGATAAGGTTATTGTTGCAAGAGGAAACTGGAAATTGCTATTTTGGTATAATATAAAAAACTTGAAAATGGCCAGTGTTTAGGATACCAATGTTGTGGCCTTTAATTGGTGCAAAGAGTTGGCAACACAAAAAATTATATAATAGTTTGCAGCGCAGAAACATGTAACAACTATATCCAGTTCAATCAACAATCAAACGACACACAATCATCAAAGAGATACCTAGTGTATCTGAAACTTCAACTAGTGTTTCATGAACTAGACTAGGACTTAGTTATACGTATCCAATCTTCTCTCATCTACTACAGCCAGTTCGCAGTGCCAAATTTCAAAACTATGGCAACATGATTCATTCAAATTGTTAGACTTGTTCCTTGAAACCAACCTCAAGAACATGATGCATTGAATGAACTGAAAATAATGAGATATCACTTGACACATTTCCAAGGTACAATGATGCGATATTAGTGCATAAGGTACTTCTTGATACATTGTGAACTTCCAGCTGAGTTTGTAGCAAGTAGATTGGACACTTGACTTGACCCTCAAATGGTTGAAAATGACATAATGGAACCTTTTGTACATACCTTTGAGACAAGACACATGATGATGATAAGTTTAAGACCAAGGGTGTGACACATCTTGACCCCTATTTCTTTCATGATGATGAAAAATATCATTACACCAATGCTCTTACATAGACTAAAGTCAAAACTATTGCTCATGGAAGAATCAAACATGATTTATTGACATGAGATATAACTCAACCTAAACAATTACAGACCCTATGACTCAAACCAAGAGATTGTAAAAATATTTTGACCCCTACACATCCTATGTGCAAACATCTGGCTCCATAAGGGATGGAGACCTCCATGTGAGGCTCCATGTATATGTAGTTCCAGTGTCTTATCTATTGGGCAAGGAGTCATTATTAAAAGAAAACAAAAATAACTTATAGAATGGTATTCACTATGAAATGAAGCCACCCATGGCTTTAGAAAAAGTGTTATTTTATAAAATGGCCATTAACTGGGCCACTAGGAATTTCATCATCTTCCAAATTCTGCAGCTTAAAAGTATTATTTTGCAAAATTTCAAAAAATTTAAAAGGACCAACCCAAAGGGCTTCAAATTTACCATGTTTCCCCTTATTTTTCCTTTGAGCATACCATTTGAGTATTAGACCTCCAATATGGAAATCTTCCTTCTTCACCTTCTTATCAAAAAATTCTTTGATTTTTTGTTTATGACTTTGTGCTTTGTCAAAAACATGCTCTCTAGTTTGATGTACTTCCACAAGTTGATGCATCCTCCTGATCATGTCATCTGTTTCCCCTTCTTGGTATTGAAGAAAATTTTCTATAGGTAAAGATAAATAAGATGGGAAAATATATTCAGTTCCATAAACCAGATGAAATGATGTGGTACCAATTGATATTTTGGTGGTTACTCTATCTTCCCATAGGGAAAACTTCAACTTAGAATCCCATGAATTCTTATTATCTTCCAACAATTTTATGATAATCTTCACTAATATTTTGTTGGAGGATTCTGCTAATCCAATACCCTGAGGGTAATATTGAATGGAGTGGATAATTTGAATACCAAATTTTTCATAGAAATTCACCAGGGGCTCAACCTTCAAAGATGTTGCATTATCAGTGACAATTTTATTTGGGCGACCAAACCTTGATAGGATATCTTCCAAGAAACGAATAATTACTTTGTGTGTTTCATTCCTGGTGGGAATGGATTCTATCCATTTGGTAAATTAATTAGTAGCATTCAGAATAAAATGGTTCTAGCCACTTGAGGATGGATGAATTTCTCCAAGAAAGTCTAATCCCTACTACTGAAACGAGCCAGATACCACTATGGGTTTCATAGGAAAAGATTTAAACTGTTGTTTTCCTGATAATTTCTTACATTTTTCACAACTCTTGATATTTTCACACACATCAGTGAATAAATTAGGCCAGAAATACCTAGCTCTAAGTATCTTGTATGTTGTATTCCTCTAGAAGTGATGACCTCCACATAAACTCTCATGAAATTTAGTCATAATTTTTTTTCCTCTTCTGGATATAAACATTTTAAAAGAACCCCTAAAGGATCTTTTCAATATAGAATCTGATCAACAATACAATACCCGACTCCTTTAAGTTTCAAATCTCTTACTTTGGTCTTCTCAAGTTCAGTGGGAGGCTACAAATTTTGCAGGAAATAGATCATGTCCTTGTACAAACTGCATTCTCCCCGTTGTTCCTGAGATTGATTCTAAGGGTCAAAGAATAATTCCAGGCAGCAAGGTTTTAAATGAAATGTTTTTATGAGTTCCTTTTCTAACTTCAGTGTTTTAAGAAATGATCTTTTAATGAAATTAATAATAAGACAATACAAAAGATGTATCTCGTTATCTGACTCACAGTTATAATATCAAATGATGTAGAACGATTTACAAATATGTTAAAAAAAAGTCAGGTATCAATTACAGATAAGTCTCACCTTGTTTGCAGTAGAAGAAAAGTAGAAGATGCACCCTTGAACATGATATAAAAATGCAGTAATTCACAAACATCATAGGTCTTGTTTTACTCATAGTAATAACAGAGGAAAAGTTGTTTACTGAATGGACTCCTAGTGTAATATGATCACGGTAGATGTAGTACTACATTGCAATCAATCACTCTTCAAGAATTACATAAAGAAATTCAGAGAAATTGAAACACATAGGAAACACATAACTCAAATTGAATGAAATTGGAATCTCCTTCTGCACTTGTATTAATACTCAAAATAGAGTTTCTCTATTACATTCGGCAAGAAGCAGCCTCAAATAGATCTAAGATCTATGTATTTATACAAAATCTGTCACAAATGAAAACCATTGGACTTCTCATAATGTATGACTAAAAATATAATACATCTGAATAAAATAACAGTATGAAATATTGCTGACTTTTGTTGGCACTTCCTCTGTCTCTTCGTCTGCTGATATATGCGCTCTCTTTCCTTTGATATTTGAGTCGAGTATACATGTCATTATGGACACCCCAATCATTATGCGTAATGTCTTGGCCATTTGATCTTATTTCCATCTGTCCCTTTGGGTGGGTTCAGTGAGGCAAGGAATTTTTGTTGAAGACATGGGGGGGATAATTAGAGGAATATCTCAGTGTTGGCTCATTAAGGGATGTATAACAGTTACAGGAAGAGTAATTGTTCACGAAAATAATTATGGGAGAATAAGGATCCAATGAGGAGGTGGACTGAATGGAGGAAAGAATGTGGGTGGTAGGAATAGACGAGGTAAGTAACTGTTGGAGGGTGAAAGGTAGAGTGGGTGGAGAAGGT
>ML835426.1:22909-38149 GCA_009831015.1 Picea engelmannii | reverse complement strand
ATTTAGGAATTTGTTTATAGATCGGGTTCCTAGCAAGTTCAACTAGAGGCATTGGAATTTTAATTTTATTAAGTTCATTCTCTAAATTGAAAGTCCCAATTGGTTTTTCAATTTCCTTGGTATGAAATTCAACTTTTGTATTTTCTGGCTTCTTAGTTTGTGCTTCTTTTGTTTCTATTTTCTTTGTTCGGGTGGCTTGCATCTCAGTTGATGGTTTTGTAACTGCTTCCTCATTTGATTTGTTTCGTGATAAAATATTTTTCGGTGGAATATTTGTAGAACTTTTTTCTCTTGTCCTTAAATCATATTTATGTTGAAGCTCGGCCATTATTGAGTCAGTGAGGACTTTGTATGTAGAGTCCTCGATATTGTTGATGTTTTCATCATTATTAAACAAAGATCCCAGGTCTAAGGATTTCTCATAATCCCGTTTGGTTAGGTGAGGCTCAAGATCATCATCGCTGAGGTTTTTTAGATCTTCCTCTAACTCCTCATACTCTTGCACTTCATCTCTCTACATGAAATTATCAGTTTTAAATGGACCTTGAATATTTTGATCCTCATTTTTTATTTTTATTTGTTGTATATGAGGATTAGGGTTTCTCCCGAATTGATTCCTAATGTATGGATCATGTTTGGCTTGCTCTATTTCCATCTAGGAAATTTTGTTTGATAAATCTTTAATAATTTTGGCCATCTCATCCATTTTTTCCTTTATGGACTTTCTAGATCCAGAGGGTCCTGCATGTTCTTTAAAACACTTGGGTTCTCTGGTTCCCATATC
Organism: Picea engelmannii; assembly: GCA_009831015.1. NCBI lineage: Eukaryota > Viridiplantae > Streptophyta > Pinopsida > Pinales > Pinaceae > Picea > Picea engelmannii. The sequence continues at coordinate 37,365 of ML835426.1, read as the reverse complement.
AACCTTAGTTTTCAACTTCCCAGATGCCATCATATTGGACTCAATTTTTATGGCATCATCTTGCATCCCCGCTAAAGTAGTGGATCTTTTTTCTCTCAAAAGTAAAGTGAAATCAGAATCAAATGCCCCTGCAAAAGTGACTTTTGCAGTTGGTTGAGAAGGTTTAACTTCAAATGGTATTTTGTGATAAATATTATTCAATATTTGGATAAATTCTAGGACTGATTCAAAATATTTCTTTCTCATGTCTCTGAATTCGGTTAAGTAATAAAGATAATCCTTTTTCTCGCCCCATTGCCTTAGGAAGGAAGTTTCTAGATCGATATATGATTGTATAGAACCTACAGGAAGTCCTATGAACCAAGTCCTTACCTACCTCAAAAGTATGTACTAACAGTATTGTGTAGACATCCTCATGTTCAGAGCCAAGAATATCAACAAATTGATCAAAAAAGGATATATTCTTTGTTGTTGTTACATCTCCTTCTCCCATGAATTTGGGGAGGTTCTTCATGTAATTTTCGGGTAAATCATGCAGGACAACAGGAAGAACTAAGGGATAATATATAACAGTGACCTTGGAAAATATCCTAGGGGATTGATCTTGTCCATCAACCCCCACACCTCCGACACCACCATCACCAACACCTCTGACATCAACCATTGAAAGACTAGGAGACGAAATGTGAGGGATAAATAGGATATTTTCAAACACTTCAAAAGACTGATCTACTGACCTTTCGAATACTTCAGGATGTTGTGAATGAAGTTTGGGAAAAATATAATGAGAGGAAGCAAGGTCTATATGATGGAGAAAAGGAAAAATTTAGCTTGGCTCCTTAGGTTTACCTGATGTATAGATAGGGAAAGGAATAGGAGAGGAATCTGGGTATAGAAAATAATCTTCAGGATTTCGGGAAACATAAACTTTTACTTCGGGAAGGGAAAGAATCGGCTGAGTATTAATTATAGTGGGGATTGAAATGAATCTTTTGTTCTCACTGGTAAACGTATTTATCAAAGAAACAAGGATGGTCCGGTTAATCTCAAATTTTACTTCAGAAAAAATTACCTCTGGAGTTTCAAGTTTAATTTCAAGTTTACTTGTTGATGCTACTAGAGAATGAACTTGCTTAAAATTTTATTTAAGGGTTTTTTATTCAGCGAGAATCTTAACATTAACTTGCATAATTCTAGGTTGATAGACATTACTTCCTGATGCAGAACTTTTTCTGAGATATCCCTTTGGTTTCAACAATTTTTCAGCATTTGAAACTGGTGTAGTCTTCTTTTTGTCTGGGTTTTTTCTGGTATTCTTTCAAATGAATGCCAGCTTTTTCTACGGTGGAATATCCAGGTGAAAGATGAAGTAATCCTTACTCACATATTCAATCTTTGTTCACCATGAAATACCAAAAATTTACCTTCTCATTCTCCCAAGTAAAAATGATTTTGTTTCTCCGTCCTCGGCAATGATGCCAAAAAGATGTTGTTTCTAAGATTTATTCTAAGGCTCAAAGAATAATATCATGCATCAAGGTTTTAAATGAAATGTTTTTATGAGTGCCTTTTCTACCTTCATTTTTTTAGGAAATGATATTTAAATGAAATTAATAATAAGACAGTACAGAGGTTGTATCTCATTATTTGAGTTACAATTATAATATCAAATGATGTAGAAATATTTACAAAAGTGTTAAAAAAAGTTAGGTATCAATTACAAATAAGTCTCACCTTGTTTACAGTAGAATAAAAGTAGAAGCTACACCCTTGAACATGATAAACAAATGTAGTAATTCACAAAGATCACAGGTCTTGTTTTACTCATAGTAATAACAAAGGAAAATTTGTTTACTAAATGGACTATTGGTGTAATATAATGACGGTAGATGTAGTACTAAATTTCAATCAATCACTCTTCAATAATTACAAAAAGAAATTCAGAGAAATGGAAACACATAGGGAACACATAACTCAAATTGAACGAAACGTAGAATTTTTGTTTTCACTTGTATTAATACCAAAAAAAAGAGTTTCTCTATTACATTCAGCAAGAAGCAACCTCAAATAGATCTAAAATCTATGTATTTATACAAAATCTGTCATAACTGAAAATTGTTGGACTTCTCATAATGTATGACTAAAAATAGAATACATCTGAATAAAATAACAGTATGAAATATTGTTGAGTTTTGTTGGCATTTCCTCTGTCTCTTCAACGACTGGTAGATGCGCTAGCTTTCCTTTGATCTTTGAGTCAAGTACACATGTCATTAAGGCCACCCCAATCATTCAGGTTATTGTCTTGGCCATTTGATCTCATTTCCATCTGTCCCTTTGAGTGGGTTCAATGGGGAAAGGAATTGTAGTTGAAGATGAGGGGGGTATAATTAGAGTAATATGTTAGTGTTGTCTCGTTAAGGGATGGATAACGGTTACAGGAAGAGTAACTATTCACAAAAAGAATGATGGGGGAACAAGTTTCCAGTGAGGAGGTGGGATGAATGGAGAAAATAATGTGGGTGTTAGGGATAGACGAGGTAAGTGACTGTTGGAGGGTGAAAGGTAGAGTGGGTGGAGAAGGTGGATGTTGTGCATGCTTTCTCATTTTGTCCCAACTGTTAGTGCCAATTCTTGCAAGGTGTTGTTTCTCTCCGATTTCAGACCCTTGGTGTAAATGCATAGAAATGGGGTTTAAAAACCCATCGAATGAGTTTTATTCAAAGGCGACAGTCAGGAGTGTCGATCATAGTGCACAAAAGAAGTCCATTTCAGGCTTAAAATCAAGTGAGCATGAATTTTGTTTTCAACGGAGAGGATCCACAGATGGAGAATATCAACGATCATCGGGTAACCTTGAGTCGCGGAATTGCATGAGGTTTAGCACATGGTCTCATCTCTTATGGCCAAAGTTGTGAAGTGATAAGGCATTTTGGTATTTCGGCTACCGTGACTTCAAAAGACATGGGGTCTCTCTTCCACTGCATTGGGAAACCCCAAAACCCAAAATGCGAAAAGCGCCCAAAAGTCGTTTCGGAATTTCTGCTACCAGGAGTTCAAGAGACAAGGGAGCCGCTCTTCCACTACATCAAGAATCACCGAAACCCGAAATGCGAAAAGTGCCAAAAATCCGTTTCATCATTTCGGCTACCGGGAGTTCAAGAGACAAGGGAGCAACTCTTCCACTGCATCGGGAATCGCCAAAACCCGAAATGTGAAAAGCCCCCAAAATATGTTTCAACATTCCGGCTACTGAGAGTTGAAGAGATAAGGGAGTCTCTCTTCCACTGCATCAGGAATCGCTGAAACCTGAAATGCGAAATGCGCCCAAAATCCATTTTGGCATTCCGGCTACCGGGAGTTCAAGAGACAAGGGAGCCGCTCTTCCCCTGCATCGTGAATCACCAAAACACAAAATGCGAAAAGCGCCCAAAATCCGGTTCATCATTTTGGATATCAGGAGTTCAAGAAACAAGGGAGCCGCTCTTCCACTGCACCGGGAATCACCGAAACCCGAAATGCGAAAAGCACCCAAAATCCGTTTCTGCATTCTGGCTACCGAGAGTTCAAGAGATAAGGAAGTTGCTCTTCCACTGCATCGGGAATCGTTGAAACCCGAAATGCGAAAAGCACCCAAAAGATGTTTCGACATTCTGGCTATCGGGAGTTCAAGAGACAAGGGAGTCACTCTTCCACTGCATTGGGAATCACTGAAACCCGAAATGCGAAAAGCGCCCAAAAGCCATTTTGGCATTTCGGCTACCGAGATTTCAAAAGACATGGGGTCTCTCTCTTCTACTGCATCGAGAAACTCCGAAACTTGAAATGTGAAAAGTTTCCAGTCTCGACCACCCTTCATGGAAGAAGAAATTAATGAATATTTAGCAGGTGGCTGAGACCTCAACTCAATCCATGAATGCAGGGCATGGAGGTTCTAGCAGGCAGTCTACCGAAGATCGTCCTGTGTGCAGGTTTTCCTAAAAGATCCATACCGATCTGGTGTCCTCGACTGACCAAAAGAACCTGCGCACACTAAGTTAGACTTTAATGTCTCATCTACCCTCCCAATGCGACGGGGCCGAATTTCTCTGATTATATATACTCAGTTTTGGCATTTTTGTAAGGATGGATGGTAGAGCAGAGCTCCTGATTGTAATGTTTTAATGAAGCATTGGTTTTCTTGGCTATGTATCTGTATATGAAAATTTCTTATTTAATGTAAGGAATCTCTCTTTTTCATCTTGTTTCGATGTCATACTGAAAGAGTTCATGACTGAATGATTCACATGAATCATTGTGACTATGTTATGATAAAGGATTTATTATATCTCTGTTATGTTCTTTTAGTGTTTTTCTTTTGAATATAAGAGGTTCTTGTGTTCAAAGTTTTCTTCTATAAGCTATTGGAAGCCCTATGCCTACAACTTCCCTTCACATTTCCTTACATAAGTCTTCCTCCTACTCATCCTTATTACAACTTACTGCCTAAAATTGAATCAAGGCCTCATCTTCTTGTGCATGCCCGGCCTAGTTTCTGAGTTAGAACGATATTTTTCCAAGTTTACTTCCATCCATCACCCTTTATCAACAAATCGTGACATTCAAACTGATGGGCCTCATGCTTAATCCTTCGACAATCCAAGAGTGACTTCTGATGACAACATTTCTAGTGCCGCTGTCGGGGACGAAGTTGAAAATTTTCCCTGGGATTGAACAACATCTAGCCTCTGATTCTGAAGGTGTATTAGGCATCGGAGCCCTACGAGATTTCTATTGTGCACTTGGTGACTCCATTGTGACGACTCAACTGTGGAGAACCTACTATTTTAGTTTTGGCTTCCATAGGTAGACACACGCGGTCCCATCCACAGCTGCCTCTAGCTACTCCTGAAGTTGATCCGGAGGTGATTTTCAGAAAAGGAAAGGCCTCTGAAGGAGAAGCTTCCACCGCCGAACTAGGTAATTTCCATCTCCTTCTGTAGGAACTCCATTTTCTTCTTCTCAGCTTCCTAGTAGACCTTTTTCTGAAGTTTTCCATTTCCTGAATTTCGGAAGTGTTCCTACTAAGTTCTCCCCTCCTGGTCTGGGATTGGAGGGAGAAATCCTTGTCACTCCCCTCTCTCCCCTGAAGTTGTACCTTGGTGTAGACTTAGTACCATAGAATATTTCCCCACCCCCAGTTTTACCACCCCTCCTCTTATTATTGTTGCTGCTACTATAGAGAGAGAAGCATCCGTTAACTCAAGCCCCTTAGCCTTCTCTATGAATCCCCCATTGTTTCCCCATCCACCTATAAGCTCATTTCCAGTATCCCCTATTCGAGCTCCTTCTCCTCTGAATTCCTCCACCTAATATTCCTATGGTAGGAGAAAATACCCCCATGACCAAAATGGAGGCTATAATAGCTGCTAGGTATGCTCCCCTTTTGTTACCTCAACCTCTCAATGCCTTTCCAACAGATGACTACCTTAAGCAACTGCCCAAGTTTACAGGTGAAGGGGACATAGCTGCAGAAGAACACCTTGAAGCCTTTTACAGTTTTACAGATGATCATGTTATCATGCATGCAGACGTATGGATGAGAATTTTCGTCCATAGCCTTGAAGGCGAGGCTAGAAAGTGGTTTAGGGCCCTATCTTATGGATCTATTGATGGGATTGAGGCTTTGGATAACACCTTTTTGAGATAGTGGGGAGACAAAAAAGTCTTCATGTATTACATGACATAGTTTGGGTCTTTGAAGAGAAAGGAGGGAGAGTCTGTCTTTGACTTCTCCAAGAGATTCAATAAAATGTACAATAAGATCCCCGTTGAAATAAAGTCCTTAGAAGCCTCTGCTAAAATCACTTATGCTAGCACTTTTGATCTCGATTTCTTCCTTCTTTTGAGGGAAAGGAGAGCAACTACTCTGGCTCACATGCAGGATGCAGCCGTGGAAGTAGAATCTAACATATTAGTTGTTGACCGACTCAAGAATAAGGTTGATAGAGACATATCTAGGAAGAGACCTGAAGCCTCCCCATCTAATTCCTCTCCCCTTCCCTTTCAGATGAATGAGGTAGCTAAAGTGCTAAAATCGCTTTCGGCTAAAATGGAAAGGTGGGAGTTATAAGGGAAGCCCATGTACATAAATCCCCAAAATACTGATAACAAAGGCATCAGAAGGCCTAGCAACAATGTGCCATAGGATTTTCCAAGGGAACAAAGGAGCAAAGATAGATATGAGTAGAGGATTCAAACCCCTCTCCAAGATAACCCAGTTTCTCATGAGGAAGGAGAGGAGATAGATGATCTCAACCCTAAAATTCGTTGTATTGAAGACGCCTTCCCTTTTCCCCATTTGACTCAACCTATATATGAAGAGTCCCTTATGAATAGTCAAGTCAATGAGTTGAGTAAAGGGGAAAATTCCAACAACACTCCTAACAGATATCATCTCAAGTCAAAGAAGAAAGAAGGAAATTTTAATAGCCATGATCAACCTCTCATAGCGGAAAAACCTGCTAAACCTGCCACAATTACTACTAAAGAAAAGAAAACTTAGAATACTTCACCAACAACCAAAGAACCTGTCTCTGAGGTACAGGAAGCTCCTAAGCCTATTCCCTCCTTTAGTTTTGAGCATGAAATTCAAAATATTAGAATTCCCGTACCCCTCTCAGAGTTAGTTAAAAATGAAGATTTCAAAAGGTTCCTCTCCAAGCTGCTACAATCTGAGTCCCCCCAACCTTCTACAGACTCAATAAATCTTCAAGATGAAAAGCCAACAGTCGTCCTAGGTCCCATGGTAGAAGACATAGATGATTCATCCCCTCCCTTCTACACATCCTTGAACATACATGATAAAGTGATGCATGATTACCTCATGGATTTAGGAGCTTCCCACAACCTTATGCCCAAAATAGTCATGGAAGAATTGGGACTGGAAGTGACAAAGGATTATCACAATTTGTACTCTTTTGATTCAAGGAGGGTGAAATACCTTGGATTCATCAAAGACTTGGTGGTGTCTTTATTTTAGCTTCCAATGAAGAGTCTGGTCATGGACATTGTAGTAGCTGATGTTCCCCCCAAGTTTGACATGCTGTTGTCAAGATCTTGGATTAGAAAACTTGGAGGAACATTACAGATGGATATCAAATATGCCACCATTCCATTATTTGGAGGGGAACACAGGAGGTTGTACAGAGAAGCTCAACTGGCCTACATTGTTAGTGATGAAGCAAACCCCACTAATCACCCCATCTTTGCACTTGACATTTATTTGGGGTCTAGTTTATTGTAGATCACTGAGACTATTGAAGCCCCTTTTCAAATCAGAAAGCAACCCATATTTAATCATGAGATACCTCCTCCAACCACCTCTGTTTGTAAAATGTTTTTCAGTGGAGCTTCTTCTAGAGAAGGCACTGGTGCTGGAGTGATTCTTGTGTCGCCTTGGTAGGAAACCATATCCCTGTCATACAAGCTAGAATTTTAAGCTACCACTAATGTGGCAGAATATGAAGCTCTTTTTTTGGGTATGAGGGATGCAAAAGAAATGGGAATTAAGGAGGTAGCAGTGTTCACAGATGCTAAGCTGATAATACAGCAAGTCATAAATTCTTATCGGGCTAAGCATCCTTGGCTCAGTAGTTACAAAAATGAAGTGTGGGACCTGATTGATAATTTCTTCTCAGCTTTCAACATTTCTTTTATTCCAAGAAAAGAAAATACTTTGGTTGATTCCTTAGTTGTCTTAGCTAGTCTGTTCAAGATCCCTTTGCTGCCTAAGATCAAATATGAGGCCAAGATAAGATATAGGCCATATGTTCCAAACAATATCAAGCATTGGAAGGTATTCAAAGACGATCTTGAAATCGAAAAATTTCTTCAGTCCATCAACGAATTTTCTACATTGCACATTGATCACGATCCTAATATCGAAAGTCACCCTCACCCTGAGGTATTTTTAAATAAAATTGATAATCACCATATTATTTATCTGCCTAGAAATCACATTCCAAAGGGATTGGTCCCTTTAGAAAGAATGTTTGATGGGAATGATGTGGAAGTAAAGGGTGGGGTTTCAAATGGAGATGATGATACAACGGAGTGCAACATTGGGACACAGGAGGATCCTAAGTTTGTCAAGTTGTCAAGTGATTTGACCAAAGAACAGAGGGTCGAATATACCAAGTTATTAAGGGAATTTGTTGATGTGTTTGCATGGACCTATGAATACCTCAAGACATATGACACAACTGTCATTGAACACAAGATCCCATTGAGGGGAGAGGCTAATCCATTTAGGCAGAAGCTAAGACAGATAAATCCCATGTTGTTGCCCGTCATGGAGAGAGAAGTGAAGAAGTTGTTAGATGCCCAAATCATTGTCCCTTTGAGATATTCTAAGTGGGTGGCCAATTTGGTCCCAGTGAGGAAGAAAAGTGGAGAAATCAGGCTCTGTGTTGATTTCAGGAACTTGAACAGGAGCTCAAAGAAAGAAAACTATCCCTTGCCCAACATGGAACACATATTGTAGAGGGTAACTAGTGCATCTAGGATATCCATGATTGATGATTTTTCTGGCTATAATCAAATATCAGTCATGCCTGAGGACAGAGAAAAAACAACCTTCACCACTCCTTGGGGCACATTCATGTATGCCAAAATGCCTTTTGGATTAATGAATGCAGGAGAAACATTTCAACGATCCATGGACATGGCCTTCATTAGAGAGAAAGATCATTTTGTGGTGATATATCTGGATGACATCACAGTCTTCTCCTGGTCTGATAAAGAGAACCGCTATCACTTGAGGAAAGTTTTCTTGAAATGCCAGAGGTTTGGCCTTTCCTTAAATCAAAATAAATATATGTTTACTATGAAAGAGGGGAAACTGTTAGGCCATATAATATCAGTAGAGGGAGTGAGAATTGATCCCAGCAGGGTAGAGGCAATTTAGACCCCGTCACTTCCCAGGTCTAGAAAGGAAGCTCAAGATTTTTTAGGGAAGATTAACTTTCTGAGGAGGTTCGTCTCAAATTTTGCTGAGTTGGTGAAACACATCACAACCATGCTTAGAAAGGGAAAATAAGTAAAATAGACTGCTGAACCCAGGCAGTCTTTCATCCAAATAAAAAAGGCAGTCTTTCAGTCCTGATTATTCCAGGGATTTCCTAATTTTTTCTTTTACTTCTTTTGATATAGTAGCAGTGGTCTTATTGTAGAAAAATGAGGAAGGGAGAGAGAAACCCATTTCCTTCTTTAGTAAGGCATTAAGAGATGCATAAATCAGGTATGAGATCATGGAGAAGCAGGCCTATGCCTTGGTGAAAGATCTCAAAGCTTACAGATTCTATGTCTTTCATTCAAGAGTAACTGCATACATTCCTTCAGCCTCCGTGAAACACATCCTTATACAACCTGACATAGATGGGAGAATTGGTAAATGGATTTCCAAGATCCTTGAGTTTGACCTGGAGATAAATCCCACCAAGTTGGTTAAACAACAGGGTTTAGCCAAGCTGCTGGATGAATACAATTGCAAGGCCTTAGGGGTTAGATTCATCAATTCTTTCTCAGGAAATCAACAAGCCGAGTTGCCCAACAAAAGCTCCCAGGGTGGCTTATCACTAGCATAATGCACCTGGTACAGAGGCATTTTGTACTTTCTACAAGAGTTGAAGCCTCCTGATGGAATGGGAAAAAGAAAGGCAAGAGATTTAAAGCTCAAGGTGGTCAGATATTGCCTTATTGACGAAGTCTTGCACTGGAGAGATCCTCTAGGGGTGTTTTTGAGGTGTCTGAATCCACAGGAAGCCCATAAAGTTATGTTTGATTTCCATAGCGGACTTTGTGGAGGGCATCATTTCTAGAAGACCACAGCCCACAAAACTATCAGGGATGGGTACTACTGACCCACCTTATTCGTTGATGTCTGTAGAGAAGTCAGAGCTTGCATCAAATGCCAAAGGTTCTCAGGAAAGAAACAACTCAAATCTCTGCCACTAAAGCCTGTAGTAGCTTCAACACCCTTTCAACAGTGGTGGTTAGACTTCATTGGGGAAATTCATCCTCCTTCAAGTGGCCAGCATAGATGGATCCTAACTGCAACAGACTATTTCACCAAGTGGATAGAAGCTACCCCCACCAGGAGTGCTTTGCACAAGGTAATTATCAGCTTCTTGGAAGATATCGTAGCCATATTTGGTTGTCCCTGTAGAATTGTCACCGATAATGTTGCTTCTTTCAAGTCAAAGCCTCTGGTTAAATTCTGTGAGAAGTTCAAGATTTCACTAATTCACTCCACTCCCTATTATCCTCAAGGAAATGGACTGGCAGAATCTTCTAATAAAATTCTAATCAAACTCATTAAAAGATTATTGGAAGACAATAAGAGGACCTAGGATTCAAATATCAAATTCTCTCTATGGGTCGATCGAGTGACAACAAAGAAGTCCCTGGGCACCTCACCTTTTCAACTTATTTATGAGACAGAGGCCGTGTTTCCCACTCAGCTCTTTACTTGTAGCTAAATTATTTCAAGATCATGAAGGAGAGCCATAACATATGGTCAGAAGAATTCATCAACTAGTGAAAGTGCAATAGATCAGGGAGTAGGTAATGGACACAACTCACAATTATCAACAGAAGATCAAGCAGGCCTTTGATAGGAAGGTCAGGATGGAGGGATTCGAGCTTGGAGATTTGGTGCCTAAGTGGGATGCACCCAGGAAGGATAGGGGAAAACACAACAATTTTTATGCCCTCTGGATCGGGCCCTTCAAAATATATGAAGTGTTCTTAAATAACACGTATAGGTTGCAGGATTTGGAGGGTGAAGAAGTTTTTAACGGCCCAATCAATGGGCATTTCCTAAAGAAATTTTTTGTTTGAGCCTTAGACAGCTCCTCTGTTTTTTGTAGATATTGTTTTTATTGTTTTTCTGTTTATTTTCAGCTTAATAAATGACTCCATAGCCCAACATAAGGCAACTGGAATTGTAGAAGGAGTTCTTAAAGCATCGCAGGGACGATTCTATCCCCCATGGAGCCTAATGTTAGCGCCAATTCTTGCAAGGTGTTGTTTCTCTACGATTTCAGACCCTTGGTGTTAATGCATAGAAATGGGGTTTAAAATCCCATCAAATGAGTTTTATTCAAAGGCCGTAGTCATGAGCGTCGAGCGCAGGGAACAAAAGAAGTCCATTTCAGGCTTAAAATCAAGTGAGCGGGCATTTTGTTTTCAACGGAGAGGATCCATAGATGGAGTAGATCAATGGTCATTGGGTAATCTTGAGTCACATAATTGCATGAGGTTTAGCGCATGGGCTCATCTCTTATGGCCAAAGTTGCGAAGTGATAAGCCATTTTAGTATTTCGGCTACCGAGACTTCAAAAGACATGGGGTCTCTCTTCCACTGCATCGGGAAACCCCAAAACCTGAAATGTGAAAAGAACCCAAAATTCATTTCGACAGTTTGGCTACTAGGAGTTCAAGAGACAAGGGAGACACTCTTCAACTGCATCGGGAATCGCCGAAACCCAAAATGTGAAAATCACCCAAAAGTCGTTTCGACATTTCGGCTACCGGGAGTTCAAGAGACAAGGGAGCCACCCTTCCATTGCATTAGGAATCGCCAAAACTCGAAATATGAAAAGCACCCAAAATCTATTTCAACATTTTGACTACCACGAGTTCAAGAGACAAGGGAGCCTCTCTTCCACTGCATCGGTAATCGCTGAAACCTAAAATGCGAAAAGTGCTCGAAAGTTGTTTCGACATTTCGGCTACCGGGAGTTCAAGAGACAAGGGAGCCACTCTTCCACTGCATCGGGAATCGCCGAAACCTAAAATGCGAAAAAGAGACCAAAATCCGTTTCAACATTTCGGCTACCGGGATTTAACGAGACAAGGAAGCTACTCTTCCACTGCATCGGGAATCGTCGAAACCAGAAATGTGAAAAGCGCCCAAAATCCATTTCAACATTCCGGCTACTGGGAGTTTAAGAGACAAGGGAGTCACTCTTCCACTGCATCAGGAATCGTCAAAACCCAAAATCCAAAAAGCGTCCAAAATTCGTTTCAGCATTCTGGCTACTGGGAGTTCAAGAGACAAGGGAGCCACTCTTCCACTGCATTGGGAATTGCCAAAACCCAAAATGCGAAAAGTGCCCAAAAGCCATTTCGGCATTCCGACTACAGGGATTTTAGAAGACACGGGGTCTCTCTTCCACTTTGTCAAGAAACTCCGAAACGCGAAATGTGAAAAGTTTTCAGTCTCATCCACCCTTCATGGAAGAAGCAGTTAATGAATATTGAGTAGGTGGTTGAGACCTCAGCTCAAGCCATGAATGCAGGGCATGGAGGTTCTGGCAGGCAGTCTTCCCAAGATCATTCTGTGTGCAGGTTTTCCTAAAATTTCCATGTCGATGTGGTGTCCTCGATTGACCAGAAGAACCTGGGAACGCTAAGTTAGACTTTAATGTCTCATCTAGCCTCCCTCTATGAGGAGGGCGAATTGCTCTGAGTATATATACTCATTTTTGGTATTTTTGTAAGGATGGATGGTAGAGCAGAGCTCCCGATTGTAATGTTTTAATGAAGCACTGGTTTTCTTGGCTATGTATCTCTATATGAAATTTCCTTGTTTAATGTAGGGCAACTCTCTTTTTCATCTTGTTTCGATCTCATACTAAAAGAGTTCATGACTGAATGATTCACATGAATCGTCGTGACTGTGTTATGATAAAGGATTTATTATAGCACTGTTATGTTCTTTTAGTGTTTTTCTTTTGAATATAAGAGGTTCTTGTGTTCAAAGTTTTCTTCTACAGGCTGTTGGAAGCCCGATGCCTACAACAACCCTTCACATTTCCTTACAGAAGTCTTCCTCCTACTCACCCTTAGTACAACTTACTGCTTGAAATTGAATCAAGGCCTCATATGCTTGTGCATGCTCGACCTAGTTTCTGAGTTAGAACAATATTGTTTCGAGTTTACTTCCATTCATCATGCATTATCAACAAATCATGAAATTCAAACTGATGGGCCTCAGGCTTACTCTTGCCACAATCCAGGAGTGACTTCTGACGCCAACACCAACTACACTTTCTTTTCTTTCTTGAATTCATTGGGTGCATATATCCATTTGTTAGCGCCAATTCTTGCAAGGGGCTGTTTCTCTCCGATTTCGGGCCCTTGGTGCAAATGCGTAGAAATGGGGTTTAAAACCCATCAAATGAATTTTGTTCAAAGGATGCAGTCATGAGCGCCAAGCGCAACACAAAGAAGAAGTCCATTTCGGGCTTAAAATCAAGCGAGCAGGCATTTTGTTTTCAATGGCGAGGATCCATAGATGGAGCAGATCGACGGTCATTGGGTAAGCTTGAGTCTCAGATTTGCATGAGGTTTAGCGCATGGGCTCATCTCTTATGGAAAAAGTCATGAAATGATCATAGTCATCCGATCCGATCAGGACACATGGCTCCTAATTAGGCTTGGTCGCGATTTCGACTATCGGGAATTTGAAAGACAAGGGGTCGCTCCACCACTACATCAGGAATCACCAAAACCCAAAACGTGAAATGTAAAACCCCCCAGGAGCCGTTTTGGCATTCTGGCTATCGGGAATTTGAAAGACAAGGGGTCGCTCCTCCATTGCATCGAGAATCGCTGAAACCTAAAATGCGAAATGTAAAAGCCCCTGAGGAGCCATTTCGACATTCTGGTTACCGAGACTTTGAAAGACAAGGGGTCTCTCTTCCATTGCATCGAGAATTGCCGAAACCTGAAATGCGAAATGTAAAATCCCCCCAAGAGCCATTTCGGCATTCCGGCTACCGCGACTTTGAAAGACAAGGGGTCGCTCCTCCACTGCATCGGGAATCGTCGAAACCCAAAACGTGAAATGTAAAAGCCCCCCAGGAGCCGTTTCGACATTCCGACTACCGAGACTTTGAAATACAAGGGGTCGCACCTCCACTTCATCAAGAATAACCGAAACCCGAAATGTGAAATGTAAAATCCCCCCAAGAGTCATTTCGGCATTCCGGCTACCGGGACTTTGAAAGGAAAGGGGTCGCTCCTCCACTGCATCGGGAATCTCCAAAACCCAAAATGCGAAATGTAAAATCCCCCCAACAGCCATTTCGGCATTCCGGCTACTGGGACTTTGAAATACAAGGGGTCACTCCTCCACTGCATCGGGAATCATCGAAACCCAAAATGCGAAATGTAAAAGCCCCCCAGGAGTTGTTTCAACATTCCGACTAACGAGACTTTGAAAGACAAGGGGTCTCTCCTCCATTGCATCGGGAATCACCGAAACCCAAAACGCAAAATGTAAAATCCTCCTTGAAGACAGTTGCATGGCCCTGTGGTTACATTGAGAGTGAAACCTGAAGAAATCAAGGCTAGCCTCCAAGCTTTGGAAAACTGACATGTGGTAACTTTCTATGTATTCAGTCTCA
>ML835425.1:0-36062 GCA_009831015.1 Picea engelmannii | reverse complement strand
TTCCTTCTCGTCCTTGGGAAAGTATTTCTATGGACTTTGAAGGAGGTCTACCTATGTCTAAATGAAATCATGATTATATTTATGTTGTGGTTGATCTATTTAGAAAAATGTGTATTTTGATGCCTTGTAAGAAGCAGGTTACAGCTGAGCAAATGACACAAATGTTCTTTCAAAATGTTTGGGTTCATTTTGGATTGCCTAAATCCATTATTTATGATCAGGATTCTCGATTCATTGGAAGTTTTTGGTCGATATTATGGGCACTCATGGACACCAAACTGAAAAAGAGCACAAATTTTCATCCACAAACCAATGGTCAGACAGAAGTGGTAAATAGAACAGTGGTGCATCTTCTTCGTGGTTATTGCAGCAAGCATCCTAAACTTTGGGATGAACATTTACACTACATTCAACATGCTTACAATCGAGCTAAGCACTCTTCAACTCAAACCTCGCCATTTGAAGCATGTTTTGGCTATTTGCCCAAATCTCCTTTAGATTTTATCTTTGGGAAGGATATTTCTATTGATGGTCAATATGACATTGATAGAGAAGAAAATTTCATTGAACAAATTTAGTCGATACATCAAATGGTACAAGAGCAGTTGGAAAAGAGTCAAGCCAAGTACAAAACAAGAAAAACAAGCATCATGTTGATTACAGTTTCCAAGTTGGAGATGAAGTTTGGCTTTACATTAGTAAAGAGAGGCTTAAAGGAGAAGGTAAAAAACTAAAACCAATTCGATATTGTCCTTTCAAGATTCTTGACAAGATTGGTAACAATGCCTTCCATTTAGATTTGCCTCCTTATATGCAAATGTATGCAGTTGTTAATGTTGAAAATTTGAAATTGTATGAGCCTCCTTTGATTGATGATCAAGGAGAGGATGTTTAGATTCCTTCTATAGATGATTTTTCCCCAAAATATCTTACAGATCTGCATGAAGACACAATCCTTGACAGGAGAATGAGAACTTCAAAACGAGGAAATGTGGAATATCTTCGAGTTGTTCTTAAAGGCACAAATCCAAGCAAAGGCAAGTGGATTGAGGTTGGAAAGATGAGGGAGCTATACCCTCATCTTCATATGGACTGAAAATAGTCTTTTGGAGGTCCAAAATCTTTCTAATGGGGAGGTGTGATCCAGGGGATCAAATTTTGCTCAAAATTCAAAGTGCTCGGAATCGCTTCAAATCGAACAAGATCATAGACCTCGTCATCACGAACCCGACACAACTCATTTGGGTTCAAACGGACGTCAGCTGAGAGAGATATCACGTTCTGTTCAAAGCATCAAACATGCAAAAAAAAGGGATGTTGACTGTACAGTCCATACAGATGCTGATGTCGCATGTCCATACGACATGTGGCAGAGCTAAATTGGTAGGACCATACAACATGTGGCATTCATTGGCTGGCAGATGTGGACGAATAGTCTGCTGACAAGTGGCATATTATGTCCAATGGTTTGGTACCACGTGGCCCAGTCGTGGGCTGCCACGTGGCACCCTATTATTGGTTGTTGGTTTAAAAGTTATGGAGTCCATGGGGATCGAACCTCGGAGCTCCCCACCATGCATATCCTTTGCAAAGTTTGTGCTCCCAACATACCACACCATGTTCCTTATTATATATGTGGTTTAAAATAAATTTAAATTTGATTTGTTGTAAAGTTTGGCACGGGGTCAGCCTGGGGCTTAGCCCCAGCCCGCGGTTGTATTGTTTCAGATATGACCAGAGGGTACGCCATTGGCGCACATGCAAATTTTTGATTTGGTTCAAACGGTTACACAACAAATGCCCGTCACTTGTCACAACCACATTTTCTCTTAAAGTCTTGGCCCTTTTTATTTGAACGTGCGGTCACATGGGCCACATGACCATGGCCTTGGCAGTTAGGGGCTAGGCATGCCCATAACCATCCTACAGTTCACACCGTTTGTGCGGTTGCACCCGGTGCTGAGTTTTGACACATAAAAACACGTGGGGGCTAGGGTGAGGCAACAAGGGTGCATTTTGGCGATCCAGAGACAACAAGTTTGAAGGGGAACTTCCAGGAAGACTATCTTCTTCAATTTTTGGCCAAGCGAGGTGTTGAAAAAGCCCAACTAGGGGTTTTTTGATGTTCTGAAGCCATTGGAGCCATCTATTTGGAATTTTGAGCATTGTAAAGAACATATTTGAGCACTCTGAGAAAATAATACAAAAGATCCATTGGAAGTTGGACCAGGAGATGTAGCCCAAGAGAGGGGTGAACTCCTTTATCATTTGTTGTGTTATGTGTTTTTTGTTCACTATTTATTTCTACTATTTATATGCATCTTGAATGAGTAATTTCTACAAAAGCTGTGTTGCAAAATTGATCCATTTGCATTTTAACACATGAATTAAATCTTGCAAATAATTTCAAGAATACAAGTCTTCTTCATTTTTAGATCACTAGTATGGGTCACGATGCATGTGAGGGGATGGTACGGGGGACTAGTGATGGATGAGATAACCCTACCAGACGAGTACACTGTTGGATATAAATTTTTCATACCCAGAACAATCTTCTAGCCCAAAAAATTTAATTACTAGTCAAGCTGGTAGTTGGGAAGTATTCATCAAGAGAAAATGAGGAGATGGGAAAAGTACCCATATGGAAACTTCTCGATCTAAACCACGAAATATTATTGGAAAAGGAAAGAAAAATCATGAAAATTGTGGGCAGAGGGAAGAGGATAGCAACGAGTAAGTCAGAATGCCATTCGAGAGGAAGGGGAGCATGAGAGGCTCTCTGATTATAAGGAGAACTGAGAAATATATGTTATTATGAGTACAGGAGTGTTTGCACAATGTTTTCTAATCAAGGTCATAAACGAAGTTGTAGTGATTGAGTGAGAAATCACAGTAAGATCCATTGCTTGGTGGATATAAAACTAATCTTCCAAGGCCATGTGGGAAAAAGGAGAGTAACTTTTGCCCCTTTCTATAGTTGACAGAAAAGGAAAAATTCATCTCATGGCATCATGATCTAGCTAGGGGGTGGCCAATTGAATAATACTCAGAGAGAAAACTGTGCCTATGCTTGGGTGGAAAAGAGAACCCCTTTCGACAGTTTCCAACTAATTTCCAATTTCATATAAGTGTGACTCTGAGTTTTTATGTTGTCTTGGATGTTTTTTTATAATATGAGTTTTTTTCTTGAGCTAGATGATGGAAAATTATTTTACCTTGTTTGAATGGTAGAATTGGTGGCTCTAATGGCCTAGCGGCCTAGGAAATTTGAAGCAAAGATTGAATATCAAAGTTTGTATATGGTTTTCTACTTACCTCCGTTGAGAGATGGAGAATTAATAGTAATGAATTTTAAATGAAATTGGGAGCAGAATAATTTGACCCTTGTGTTGGTGGGAAAGTCCTCAAGGGACTATCTAAGGACCAAACTTGGAAATATAGATTCAGGACAGGCTCTATGAGATAACCTTGAACGTGTCAATCTCTTAGAATTACCATTTTCATGTTACATGATTTGGATTGTGAAGTGAAAGGAACTTCCTTCAAACCATTCTCCATAGTGATCATAGGCTCAATTCTGTGGCCTTAACCAAATTTGAGATAAGATTTGAGAGTGTATCCCTCAGGGGATTATCAAAGCTCCACATGAGCAGGACCCTGGAACCCTACGCTATGATAAAGGGGAACTTCGGAGGTCTGTGACTTCGGGATGTTGGAACCTCACAAGATTCAAATCCTGCCGAAGGAAACCTGTTGAAACAATGACTGGACAGTTGACCAACAACTAGCGGTTTCCTATCCATTATCGTGGGATCCACTTTATTGTTAAACCCTGGCTAGATTTTTAGCTCCGAAGTTACATATCCGTTGATCCAAGAAAAATTAGAATATTTCTTGACCATTAGATATACACTACAGTTAAATTTGACATTGAATCAATCTTGGAGTGAGAAGGCATTAAACGGTCGGAACTCTCGAATTCCAAAGTTGTGAAGTAACATGAGACGTAGTCTAAGGATCCTTTGGGATCTCTCTCAACCGTTAGATTGATCCTAGTGTAAGGATAGGGTAAGCCATAATGATGACCGACAACAAGCAGTCATATACCCTTTATGATCTTTCTAGTAGGTAACCCTTCGGGACTTAAATGGGCTAAGACCTGTAAAGGATGTGAGATCGTGAAATCCCAAAGTTGCAAATTCCCGCAAACCTTTATATCGATGGGGAGGAATTCAAAGACATTATGGATCATTGATCGAGGGTCCGTTGGGAACCTTTCTCAACCATATGATCAACTAGTGGGAGAAAACGTAGACACTTCTTTGAAGTCTTACTTCGAGAGTCCGAAACTTTGGAACTCTGGGACTTTGGTCTCTGAGAGATGCGAAGATATAGGATGGTGCATCAAATGCCGAAGTGATGAAATCCCTTTGTGTGGTTTCCAACCTCGATTGGTTAGGGAATGCATGCCATGATGATGTGGCATCATGGGATTGGTCATGAATTAAGTGTGGGACCCTCCCCTTGTCAAGTTTAAGCTATGTTTTAAGCATGGATGAATCTTAGCCATAATTTCCAAGGGTGGATAGAATCTCCACTATATATTCCATATGTTGGCATGTTTTGCAGGAAAGAGTGTGCTTTTCATTGATGGAAAAAAAAGAAGGTAGATCAGAAGGAAGCGTAAGCTCAGGAGGAGGAGCGAACAACAAGCAGAGATCACTACTCAAAAAGGAAAGTGCAATCCATAAGAGAATGAAGATAAACGATCAGGAGGGTTAGCGAATGAATATCTAAGCTGAGGGTGAGAAGCTTCAACAGCCGTCTGATCAAGAAATTGATTGTGCTGATTGTCTCATATTATGAACGTCGATCATATGAGTGACCGTGGGCTTAAGGATCGTTAGAGGATCATGACCATTATATATGCAAGCCAGATCAATGTAGGGATAAATTGCGGGGAGTGAAATAAGAATAAAATAACTCACTAGTTCTAATCCCACAATTCGTCTAGATCGCCAGATCTCATAGACTCGGAGATCGATGAATGGGGTTGATCCAACAAGTGATCAGTTTAAGTCGGATTGAGTTGTGACCTTTGGATGTGAAATTTCTAGATCAACGGAAGGGATAGATTGTGGATATTGAAAGGAGAATTAAATATCTCACTAGTTCCAATCCTGCAATTAGTCAGGACCATCCGATATTATAGCTTCTAAGATCGACGATTGTGGTTGACTCACCAATCGCGCACAACTTCAAGTTGCGTAGTTTGGGTGTCTAGTTAAATAACTCACAAGTTGTGTTTCTGTAATCATCATCGACCATTGATCTGCTTTAGATGTCTTCATGACAATTGGATCACATTTTAGTGGAAGGACAGGATAAGCTAAAAGGGTTGAGAATTTGACTAACTGAATTCGCATCAGCCATCGGATCATTCTATGTGAAAGGATAGGATAATCCAAAAGAGTTGCATCGCAGAAATATCGAGCCGTTGATCTAAGATCTTGATCAATGAACATGATTCACTTTGGATATAAAGGTGCGAGGAGGTTACGCTATGGAAAGTTTGAGATTTGAAAGACCCGGATCCCAAAAATCCGAAATGAATAAGGACCATCGGATCTGGCGAACATATGATGACCGTTAGATAAAGGATATTTACATCAGTAGACCATGTCAGCAAGGAATCGTGGTAGACCAAGTTAGCATGGACATGTGGCAGACCACGTTAGCAAAGACATATGGAAGATCATGTCAGAAGACCACGTCAGAAAGTACACATGGAATAATCAGATGATGACATGGGTCAAGAGGAAACTGGCTCATTCCATGTCAACATGTGACATCAATAATTTATGTCACTCTGGAAAAATTACTTCGGGAGTTTCACCACTAGAAAATGACAAAAACTTTGAAGTCTCGAAGTTGACATGAGATGTTTGATATGAAAGATCACTTCGGGAGCATTCTCATCCGTCGATCTACTCCAGTGGAAGGATAGCGTAAGCTGAAATCTCCGAAGTCTGGAGACCCGAAGGAGATCTCGACCATTGATATGATGTCGGGTGCACTCTCAAACATTGATCAAGATACAGTGGAAGGATAGCGTAAGTATAATAGTCGAAGACCCAGAGTAAAAGGTGGCCATCCATCTCAGCAATTGATTAAGTCCTGGCCATTAGATTAATCCTTGTAAGAATCAAATATTACGATTGATCCATTTCTATGAAATAAATGTAAATCGTCTTATCTGTTCGGGAATTTTCTTTCGGAAGTTTTGAAAGGTTTGAAACCCAAAAGTTTCGAAGGGATAAATGTCGAAGTTACGAAAGTCATCCATTTCAGGATATTGAATCTTGACCGTTGAATTGATAAGCGCTCAAGTGCTTGTTAAGGCTAGGCGTATGGTCACCACCAGTGGTCACGTGAAGGAAGGGGATTAGAAGTCAAAGAAGCCATAATTGATGGGTTGAAATTGACAGAGAAGATGAAGAGTTTCGATAGCTATAGAAGCTAAGGAATCTGATCATAACACCCAATGATGAAGAACACACTGAGCATAACCACCAAAGAAGACGAAGAGTTTCCATGATGATCAAGCAGAGGACTCGATGTGAGAAAAACAAGCAGAAAAGAGAAGAGATGTTGATTCTCTCATCAACTACATTGTGGGAAGGTCGATAGGTAGTGAATAACATGAAGGGAAGAACAATGGCACAATGAAGAGCATGTGGAGGCATAGCGCATAGAACAGGAATGGCGCATAGAGTATAAAGTGCATAAGAACAGAAAGCACAAGGGAGGTGAGTAGGAGGACACTGATGTAGGCGAGCAGGAGAACATTGATGTAGGAAGAGCAGAGAAGTGTAGTTGAACAATGAAGTGACTGGTAAGCCATTGATAAACACTGTATCACTATACTAAATTTCAGTAAGCAAAGATTTATATTTTAGGGTAGTAGGGAGGTGCTAGATAGGACTTTTGTCCTCACAGTTTCAAGTAGGTGCTTGAACACAGGGATTTGTAGCTTCCATATTATTACAACCAGAAAAAATAAGGTGGTAGGGTGGTGCAAGGGTGAACTATTGTTCTTTGTTATACAGGTTGGTTCCTATGTGACTGGAAGTTGGTGCTTCCATCCAGTTGGTGTTGGACCTCTCAGGGAGTTGGTGCTTGATTCTAGTGGGTGCTAGACAAACCAGAGAGTTGGTGCTCTCAGGAATTGTTTCTTGTAAAACAAAGGTTGTAGCCTCAAGAGGAGTTGGATCTCATAAGAATGATAATGTATAGAAAATAAAGATTATTTATCATATCAAGAAGAAGAGGTTTTTCCCTTTATGGGTTTCCTCAAGAAATATATGTCTCTGTATATTTCATGTGTGTGATTGATGTTGAATATTCTATTTCTTACTTCCCTGCATTATTGTGATTGTCATTAAGTGTTATGTAAAGAGTTTAAAATGGGAATAATTGTTTAAGCACAGTAACAACTGATTCACCCCCACCTCTCAGTTGTTCAACAATTGGTATCAAAGCAGGTTCCTTTTATTTAAAGTTAGATTAGTAATCTTAAACATGTCAAGTCATGAAGGACCTTCAACCTAAGGCCCCCTGTTCAATGTAACAAACTTTTCCTTCTGGAAAGATAGGATGAGAACCTACATAATGGACTTAGGATCAAATTTCTAGGATGTGGTAGAGACTGGTTATGTAAATCCAGTTGTACTAGCTAATAAGAATGACAATATAGAATTCAACTTCAATGATAAGGCTATGAATGTTATTCTGAGTGGGTTAGTGAGTTATGCACTTAGAATCTGCCAAAGACATGTGGGACAAACTCATTAGAAGTTATGAAGGTAATGAGAAGGTAAAGGATGCCAAGATTCAAAACTGCAGAGTACATTTTGAATAGCTACAGATGAAAGAAGATGAAACTATTGGGAAGTACTTTCTGAGAGTTGAATAAGTAGTAAATTCTATGAAATCACTTGGTGAAAAAATTGAGGAAGGCTCTTTAGTTCGGAAAATTTTGAGATCTCTACCAGATAGGTTCAACCCAAAGGTCTCTTCTATAGAATAACTTAATGATATAAAATCTTTGGCTTTTGATCAACTTCTAGGAATTTTGAATGCATATGAAATGAGGATAGGTAAAGATAAATTCACCACTAGAGAAGCATCTTTTAAAGAAGATAAGAATGAGGAATCTGAGCCTGATGAAATTGAAGAAAAAATTGTGAGAAGACTAAAGAAAGGATTAGACAAGTATCAAGGAAAGCTTCCCTTCAAATGTTTTATCTGTGGAAAGATAGGTCACTTTGCATATAAGTGTCCACACAAGAAGCAGGATCATAATTTTGAAGGTGAAAAGAAGTACAAACCCAGGAGATTTGGTAAAAATAAAAGTTTATGTGTAAACAATGATGACTCTTCAGAAGACACATGTAATGACTCTTCCTGTGAAGATAAGGTTAATGACTTTGTTCTTATGGCCAAAGAGGATTATAATAATAAAAACAAAGGAAGTGATGTTAATGATAAATAAGGTGTGGTTCATATGGAAGGTGAACTAATCAGTGCTTTAGAAGAGATTGACAGAATCAGACTTAAGAAGAGAAAAAAAAAATAGTTGTTGATACAGTTTGAAAACAATGGTAATAAACATGATGTAGACTTTGCCCTACTAAAAGTGGAGTTAGAAGAGTCAAAGAAAATAGAGGACATTATGAAACAATAATTATCATAAAAGAAGGCAAGATGTGAAGCCTTGGAATAAGAGGTAGTAAAAACCAGAAAAGAGATGGAGAAGTTTAAATAATTGTATCTCCAAAATCTTCCAAGCATTAAAGCCTCAGTAGAACTAAATGACATTCTGAACAAACATAAATATCCTTTGTTATAGACTTGTTTAGTATATGTAAGCGATTCAAGTAGAAAACAAACATAAATCAAAGAGACATTAAAGATGATCAAGTTCCAAATCAACAAACAATTAGACCATGCGAGTACTCTTTCACCAAAAGATAATAAAGATAAGATGATCCCTAATAAAAAACAAAGATATCAGAAGATGGAGCAACAAATACCAAGAAGAAGTCCATCCTTCAGGTACCAAAATTTCTTCCATGGTTATTTTTTCTACTGCTTTAATTTTGGTCATAAGATTGCAAATTGTCAAATTAAGTTTAGAGACATGCAACTGAGAAGATCAATAAATAAACAATCTTTGTAATATAGAACTAAAAAACCAATTAATATACAAAGTTGCACCAATCACTTTGACCTATTGAACAATGAGCTTGAATGTTATAACTGTCATAACTTTGGCCACAAAGCTCCAAACTTCCATATGAAGAATTACAAAATAGATACAAAGATAAAACCCTTAGCTAAAAATGTCAGCACATGGAAAAATAAAGATTGTGAAAATTGTGGTCTAGTACTTTCAGCTCAAAAGCAAAGAGACCCCTGGTAAATAGACATTGGATGTTCCAAGCACATGACTAGAGACAAGGATAAGTTTTTGTCTATAAGTAAAGGCAAAACAGGAAATGTGGCCTTTGGAAATGATTAACCAGGTAAAATCAAGGGTAAAGGGATGGTGAGTTTAATTAATGGCAAAGCAAAAGCCTAGGATGTCCTTCTTGTAGATGGGATGAAACATAATTTTCTCAGTGTAAGTCAAATGTGTGACAGAGGATGTGAAGTGGTGTTCACTTCCAAAGATTGTAAGATAAAGTCTGTAAACTCAGGACAAGTGGTGGCTAAAGGCATAAGGAAATATAATAGTTTATATGTGTTGAAATAATATAGAGAAGAGTGTCATCTAAGAAAACATGATGAGATCTGGTTATGTCATACGAGACTTGGACATATAAACTTTGACCACTTAATCAAGCTCAAAAATATTGAGGGATTAAAAGATCTTCCAAGAATATCAAAGCCACAAGATTCTGTGTGTAAACCCTGCCAAGTAGGAAAGCTAGCCAGAACACAATTTAAATACAAGAACTCTACTTCAATAGAGAAACCACTCMAATTAGTTCATATGGATCTATGTGGACCAACAAGATAGGAAGGCACAGGGAATGAAAACTACTTCATATTTATCATTCATAATTACTCCAGACTCACTTGGGTTTCTTTTCTCAAAGAAAAAGATGAATCATTTGAGAAATTTAAAATATTTAAGTCTTTAACTGAGAATCAAATAGGCAACATATTAAAGGTTGTAAGATCAGACAAAGGAGGAGAATTCTTGTCAAGTGATTTCAAGGAATTCTGTGATAAACATGGGATCAAAAGAGAATACAAAATCCCAGGAACTCATCAACAAAATGGATTAGAAAGAATACATATGCTATAATAAGAGGCTACATAAATTGGTTCATTGTATTGACATAAAAGTTGATGAAGGAGTCCCAGTAAGAGAGGTGAGAAATATTGAATCAACAATAGAGGATATAGTTGAAGTTGAAGATGAATAGGTCCAAGAATCAAAAAAAGAAGACTCTGAGTCAGATAAATATGCAAATAATCAGGCAGACTCAAATCAACAGACAACATCAAATCCTTCCTCCATAATTACTCAAAATAATCATCCTGTAAGTCACATAGTTTGTGAGAAAGACAAAGGTGTACAAACCAGGAAAGGATAATCAAAGACACCAATAAATCACATATAGTATTCATATCCATGGTGGAACCCAAGAACTTCAATGAAGCTAGTGATGATGAAAATTGGTTAAAATAAATGAATGAGGAACAGGATAAGATTGAGAAGAACAATACTTGGGAGCTTGTTCCTAGACCTGCAGATAAGAATGCAATTGGATCCAAATGGGTGTTTAAGAATAAAATAAATGAACAAGGACAAATTGTTAATATTAAAGACAGATTCATTTGTAAGGGGTATGAACAAGTTGAAGGACAAGATTTTGATGAAAATTTTGCACCAATGGCAATATTGGAAGCCATCAGAATGGTTATGGCCTATGCATGTCATAAGAACTTTAAATTATATCAGATGGATGTTAAGTCATATTTTCTTAATGGAGACCTAGAAGAAGTAGTATACATGGAGCAACCTAAAGGATTTTGACTGACAGATAATCCTAACTATGTATGTAAGTTGAGAAATGCATTATATGGACTGAAACAAGAACCATGAGCCTAGTATCATAGACTAGACAAATTTATACAAGAGAAAGGGTTCAAGAAAGGTAATGTTGATAGTAATCTATATATAAAGTCTGAAGGTGATGATTTATTAATTGTTGTGGTTTACGCATATGACATTATCTTTGGATGCACTAATGACCTTTCAGTTCATTGGTTTTCTAATTCAATGCAGAATGAGTTTGAGATGTCCATGATAAGAGAAATATCATATTTGATACCTTTGAAAAGTACTACAACAACTCAAGGAGAGAATGTTTTCTTTGACATTGATGTCAAAGGGGGAGAAAAGGAGTGGTCTGGATGCTACAGTTGGAGGTCCAAGAAGTCTTGCACAACCTTTGAGGGTTTCCATCAATGCCAAAGGGGGATATTGTTGGCATTTTTTGCAGGAAAGAGTGTGCTTGTCATTGATGGAAAGAACATAAGGCATAGAAGAAGGAATTGTAAGCTCAGGAGGAGGAGAGAACAACAAGCAGAGATCACAGCTCAGAAAGGAAAGCGCAGTACAGAAGCGAATGAAGATAAAATCTCAAGAGGG
Source organism: Picea engelmannii (assembly GCA_009831015.1). Lineage (NCBI taxonomy): Eukaryota > Viridiplantae > Streptophyta > Pinopsida > Pinales > Pinaceae > Picea > Picea engelmannii. The sequence continues at coordinate 24,334 of ML835425.1, read as the reverse complement.
TTAGCGAATGAATATCTAAGCTTAGGGTGAGAAGATTCAGTAGTTGTATGATCAATAAATCGACCATCTTGATCATCTGATATTATAGAAGTCGTTCACATGAGTGACCGTAGGCTTGAGGATCGTTGGAGGATCGTGACCGTCGGATTTGCAAGCCATATCAATGGCAGGGATAAATTGCAGGGAGCGAAAAAATAATTAAAGAACCTACTAGTTCTAATCTTGCAATTGGTCTAGATCATCAAATCTCATAGACTTGGAGATCGATGGTTGTGGTTGATCCAACAAGCGATCAGTTTAAGTCGAATTGACTTGTGACCGTCGGATGTGAAATCGCTAGATCAACGACGGGGATAGATTGTGGAGATTGAAAGGAGAATTAAATATTTCTCTAGTTCCAATCTCACAATTAGTCAGGAATGTTCGATTTCATAGCTTTGAAGATCGACGATTGAGGTTGACTCAAGAACAATGCACAACTTCAAGTTGTGGATTTTGGGTGTCGAGTTAAATCACTCACAAGTTTTGGTTCCATAATCATCGTCAACCGTTGATCTACTTCGAGTGTCTTCATGATCATTAGATCACATTTTAGGGGAAGGACAGGTAATTTAAAAAGGTTGATAATTTGATCATCCAAATTTTCATCAGCCATCAGATCATTCTAAGTGGAAGGATAGGATAAGATAGAAGAGATGCATCGCAAAAATATCGATTCATTGATCTAATATCCTGATCAACAAACAAGATTCACTTCAGGTATAAATATGCGAAGAGGTTACGCTACGAAAAGTTTGAGATTTGAAAGACCCGAAGCCCAGAAATCCAAAATGAATAAGGAACATCGGATCTGGGGGAACATACATTGCCTATTAGATCAGGGAGATCTATGTCAGTAGACCATGTCAACAAGGACCCATGGTAGACCACATCAGCATGGACATGTGGCAGACCACGTCAGCAAAGACATATGGAAAATCACGTCAGAAGACCACATCAACAAGTACACATGGCATAATAAGATGATGACATCCGTCAAGAGGAAACTGGCTCGTGCCATGTCAACACGTGACATCAATAGGTTACTTCACTCTGGAAGAATTACTTCAGGAGTTTCACCACCAGCAAATGACAAAATCTACGAAGTCCTGAATGCCAAAGTCCCGAAGTGGACACGAGACGTCCGATCTGAAAGATCACTTTCAGAGCATTCTCATTCGTCGATCTAATCTAGTGAAAAGATAGTGTAAGATGAAATCTCTGAAGTCCAGAGAGTCGAATCATATATCGATCATTGATATGATGTAGGGTGCACTCTCAACCATTGATTAAGATATAGTGTAAGGATCGCATAAGTATAATAGCTGAAGACCCGAAGTATAAGAATCAAATCTGACGATTTATCCGTTTCCGCGAAATAAATGTAAACCGTCTAATCTATTAGGGAATTGTGATTCTAAAGTTTTGAAATGTTTGAAACCCAAAAGTTCCGAAGGGAGAAATGCCAAATTTACAACATTCGTCCATTTCATGAGATTGAATCATGACTGTGAATTGATGAGCACTCGTTAAGCCTAGGCATATGGTCACCACTAGTGGTAATGTGAAGGAAGGGGATTAGAATCCAAAGAAGCCATAATTGACTGTCTTTAACTAATAGAGAAGATGAAGAGTTTCAATAGCTAGAGAAGCTAAGGAATCTCAACATAACGCCCATTGATGATGAACACACTGAACATAACCTCCAAAGAAGACGAAGAGTCTCCATGATGATTAGGCAGAGGACTCGAAGTGAGAAAAACAGGAAGAACAGAGAAGGGATGTTGATTCTCTCATCAACTACGTTGTGGGAAGGTCAAAAGGAAATGAACAATCTAAAGGGAAGAACAATGGTCCTGTGAAGAGCATGCAAAGGCATAGCACATAGAACATGATTGACACATAGAGAATAAAGTGCAGAAGAACAAATAGCAGAAGGGAGGTGAGCAGTAGGACACTGATGCAGGGGAGAAGGAGGAAAATGATGTAGGCAAGGCAGAGCAGTGTAGCAGAACATTGAAGTGACTGGTAATCCATTGATAAACATTGTATCATCGTAATAAATTTCAATAAGAAAACATTTATATTTCAGGTTGGTAGGGAGGTTCTAGGGAGGACTGTTTTTCTCGTAGTTTCAAGTAGGTTCTTGAACACAGGGAGTTGTAGCTTCAATCTTGTTGTAGCCAGAAAAACCAGGTTGGTAGGGTGGTGTAAGGGAGAACTATTGTTCTCTGTTATAAAGGTTGGTTCCTGTGTGACTGAAAGTTGGTGCTTCCACCCAGTTGGTGTTGGAACACTTAGGGAATTGGTGCTTCCTTATAGTGGGTGCTAAAGAAACTAGAGAGTTGGTGCTCTCAACAAGTTGGTGCTTGTAAAACAGAGGTTGTAGCCTCAAGAGGAGTTGGAGCTCATAAGAATGATAATGGATAGAAAATAAATATTATTTACCATATCAAGAACAAGATATTTTTCCCTTTATTTGTTTCCTCAGGAAATATCTGTCTCTGGATATTTCATGTGTGTGATTGATGTTGAATATTCTATTGCGTACTTCCCTCCATTATTGTGATTGTCATTGAGTGTTCTGTAGAGAGTTTAAAATGGGCATAATTTGTTAAGCATAGTAACAATTGAGTCACCCCCCCTCTTAGTTTTCCAACACCATAGTGGAAAGAGTCCTTCGGATTTTAGAACTCCTCAAAAGTTTGTATACTTGTACAATAATATCGAAAGGGCCGAAGGCTTGTTACCCACGAAGGCCTGGGAGATATCCCCTGCATCCTACCCTCCAGTGGCTATGCCATCACTAGAGGATGAAGACTAAGTTTGTTTCAGTTCCAGGTAGGATGGTACGAATGAGGTGGAGCAATGTGGGTGCAACATGGCCTTTGACCAATGATACCCCGAGAAGTTCAGGAAGCCATACATTTCAACCTAGAGATTGGTTTTGGATGAGTTTATAGTCATTGGAAATATCTCGGAGAGAAGAAGGAAATGATGCCCCTATTTGAGGAACTGAGAGAAGATGTAGGAAGGCAAAAAATTTATACGCCATCCCTTAAAAGGCTACTTAGGGGTCGGGTGTGTGACATTACTATTTAGAAAAAATATTATATATTTGGCTCATAATTACTTATAATCCTTAGATGTTATAATCCACTCATGGTACCAAAAATGATTGTAGATTCATAATGTCATTGTGTGTTTTAGAATTGTTTTACTTATTACTATATGAACATTGATCTCAACCATCATAACATAGCTTTAATCTTAAGCAATTTCCATCATAGTGAATGTTGAGACCCAATAATATCATTAGATATGTTGAAGAACAATCTCATTCCATCCATGGTTGTGAATGGAATTTTTTGWTGTTGAGAGAGTTGWTMAAKGATAGGGAGTGCTATGATGTAAAKAAGGKMATTCCYTWAAATTACTTATGTAAACAAYGGTAGTAGAAATAKAAGTKTTGAGCTSACACCATCATTTGTATTGAGCTTAAAGAGTGTATTAAATAGTATTTCTCTAGTTAGAAAGCATGGGCTTATAATATGATCCAAAATGTATCCAAAAAAAGTTAATGGTTGTAAGACTAAATACATACAAGTGTAATTATGTGATTAATGAAACTTAGATAAACTATTAAATACAATGCAAATGTAAAAGTAAACGAGACAAAGGGATAATAAAAAGATAGATAAATGAAAAAAAAAATGTAATAATAGGAGAGAAGAAGTAATAATTGGGAAAAGAAAGGGCATTTCCATTGGCCTTCTGATAACACCATCTCTTCCTATTTGTTTTTGTACTTTCACTCTAAAGGAGTATTTCGACCAAGGAAGGGAGTATGAACAAAGTGTCATGAATTGCATTGTAACAAGAAATTGTGGAAATGAAAGTAATTGATAAACCATTCAACATTGGTTTTCCCATTTGGATTTATAGGGTAAAATATTTGTGTCAATTATTTTTGTGATTTTATCACTCTGTGATGAATTCTAATTTACATTTTCATTCAAAAGATTCTTATGGTACAATATGTGTAGAATTGATGTTGAATTCTACATTGGATTTAGTATGTGAGATATTGGAGGAAATTATATATATTTTATCACTGCCTGGGTTTTCTTGATGGTGTGAGAATCCATTCCTAACTATATCTGTGTCTAAGTTCACTCAAAATTCCATTCTCCATTATCAATTGATGAAATCCAAAAACTAGAGAATCCAAGCCGTTTATCCAATTGGGAATGATATCAATCATTGTAGTGATATAGTTGTTGCATATTTACAACCAGAATGTTATTATTATTCCTTGTATTCAACAAAATTCAATCCTTACCACTATTGGCATCATTACCTACAATTCATACAATGCTTGTGACATTTATTGAAGTCGTATGTTGTTTATTCTTCTATATGAGGGTTCCACATTGTGTCTAAGATATCTTTGGGGACATATGCATGCCATACAAGTTGTACATATCCCTTGTTAGAATATAGAAGATTGTGTGCTCATTTTACCATTGACGATACCCTCGTCACCCAACCATAGGCCGAAGCCACTCTCCGAGCACCTTAAACTTGACTGAGAATTACTCTGGAAGCAAACCCTAGGCTAGATAGCCAAACAAGGTGTACCACATCTTCCTCCAAGGATAGTGCACCAACAATAGGTGATCATATAGTCCAAACCCTAGCCAAGATATAGTCCAATCCAACACTGAAAAATGGTTACTGCAACAGCTGCACCTACATCTCTCCTCCACACATGCGCACCAAACTAGGAACTACACTGCGCACCAGTTTCTCTCTGCAATTCTGAGATGTGTCAAAATGAGAACTGGCACCATGTATTTATAATGGTTCTGTCAGATTTGTTGGGGTCGACTTATCTTTCTGGATATGTGTCTTTTCAGTATATTATTATTATTTCTGGCCGACTTCTTCTCTTGGAGGCTAATAACCTAATATAAATTATGTTCTTGAGTCGACAAGACTTCTAGGGTTATTAGCCAACTCATTAGGGTTTTCTCTTGCTTTCCGGAGTCTTCTATTCTGATCAAGTTTACATGTGGAGGTAAATACCTCTCGCAGCTACCATAATATCAACACTCCCTCCTAGCTAGGGAGGTATTACAGGTAATGGTCTTTGAGCACACAAACATCCCATTCACCCGGTAACATCAACATAGTCATCTAGACTATCTCATGACTAGATCATGAGCATCACCATCACTATCAGCTGCATCATATCTCGAAATCATACTTCATATGAGTAATTAGACATGATGATGGATAAGTAACTCACACCATAAAGTGATGCAAGAGTCATTCTTATAATTATCTGAACTATTTTTCGTCTGGAAAATCTATGTTCATCATTTGTCTAGATGATGATTATCTCCAATAAACTGCTGATAGTTTTCAAGGCAATTACAATAAAATTAGAACACAACTGTGTCTATCCATAGTAGTACATAACTAAAATCCACTAGTACACTACCACACCAAGTAACACACAAGTACTTGATCAACAACGAACAATGGAACATATCCACCACAATAGTCTTCTTCTACTACCATACAGTCTTCATAACAAACATCTGATAGAAACCTGCATAGAAACAATGTTATGATATAAACTGAATCATTTGGGCCAATATTTCACTCACATCTGTGAGCTCTAAAAGAATATTTTCCTTAGAGTAGAATAATGAGATATCTGGACTATTCTTCTCAAGCAAGGAAGAATAATTGTCCTATCTTCTTAACCTGGACCATTCCCCACCCTGGGCCATTCTTCCTACACTAATCAAAGTGCACCCTGGAAAGAATGTATAACCCTAAGGAATGTTGAGCCTCGACCATTCCCCACCCTAGGCCATTCCTCCTACACTAATCAAAGTGCATCCTGGAGAGAATGTATAAACCCTAAGGAATGTTTGTCCCTGATTGTTGAGCTTGGACCATTCCTCCCACACTAATCAAAGTGCACCCTGGAGAGAATGTATAAACCCTAAGGAATGACTGTCTGAACCATTTCCTATATTAAACACAAGAGGAAAAGACTGTCCTGCATCAACCTCCAAAATGGACCATTCCTCATGTTAATCACAATGATAAATCCCTGTCTGGCGAGGCGGGCCAATCTTCTTGAGTAACCCTCAAGAAGAGAGACTACCCTAGACCACTCCCCATGTTAACCAAAATGGGAAGTCATTGTCTATGATACATCAACAATCAGACTACTTCCCATGTTAACTAGAATGGGAAGTGACTGCCCATCAGAAGCCTCAATCCACTTTCTAAACAGGAAAGCATCTGTCCAAGATGGATTATTTTTCAAATTTAAAGACAAATGTCTTCAATAATGTTTTCAATTATCCCTCCTAACTTGGAGAGTTATTTCTTCCTTTTTCAATAAGAAGGAAGTTGTTTCCACGAGCTTTAGCTTGATTACGCAAAGCCTTTCATCTTGGATAGAATTTTTTACCAAAATGTCTGCTTATCTGCTCGTCTGTGGAGATATGTATTGGAGAATTATTTTCTCCTTTCTAGACTTCATCATGGATAATGTAATTCTTGATTTCAAACCTACTTTAGTCTTGGAACACTATGAAGTCTTCATGTAGATATGAACAATAGAGTATATCCTAATTGGAGAACCAGAACATATATGTGTGGCACTTCTTCTATCATCATGAGATCTGATCTACTGAGTAATCGTCTCGATGTGATAGGGAATCTTCACCATGCTTCTACTATGAACTGGAGGTTCTCCACCAAGTTATCTTCTTCTATATATAAAAGTCTCTTTCTGGTATGCTTCAAAGTCTTGAGATTTCTCTTCATACACTCTTTATTTAATTTCTCTAGAGAACATTCTTTGTATACATTTGATGTAGAACTCCAACTCATGGATGTTGTAGATGATATAATGACTTATGTAGAGATAAGTCTGGTTGACTGGAAAAAGTAATCATCATAGTCGTCTCCCTCCATCTAAGAGAACATATAGTTTTGGATCTAGCAATTTTTTTATTCATAAGTATTTCATACACTGTTCTTCATCATGACTTTCAGTTCCTCTGCTTGATTGCTTTTATTCAGTTCATATCAGGTTGGTATTTCTTTGATTCTTAATATTATGACTATTTGTTTTTCTTTCTTTCTTGGAATCTTCATATTCTTCTCTATATCTTGGGTCCATGGAGTTTCTTATAGATTCCATGCCCTAGAGATTCCATTTCTTCCTTTCATCATAGGATCATGGATCTGGATGGACAACCAGGAATACTTTAAGGATTCTCTTCGAAGAAGTCTTCTTCTGTAGTTGAACTGAACACGCACTATATTTTATGACTGCTACCATGTGTTATCACTGAAATTTCATCCGCACATGGTTACAAGAACTCAGCATCGTCAAACAATAATGAAGTCATTCATGGACCTGAATTAATACCACAACATTCAAAAAAGGTAAAAAAATATACAAAGTAGTGAAAAATTGAAGAGCGCTTTGCATACATTGGGCACACGCGCACATGCGTGGAATAGGAATGTACAAATCGCGCACAGGTGCACGATGCACGACTGTTAGCGCAAAAATCCGCACACCTGCTAAACGACGCATTTATGAATGTGGTCGGCCTCCCAACCACTTATGGTTCAACTCCCAAGCTGATTTGACCTCCAAATCTGAGCTGGATCCGAATGGTGGGCTGGTCAAAGACCTAAGAATGCCCTAAATGGCCTCTCTTCACACTACAAAGCAGTTGAACAAAAGCCCAAAGCAATGCTATAAAAATCCATGAATGCACCTCATTTTCTCAAGGAATTCTAAGTAATGTTATGCTGCCTATATTGTTTTAATGACTCCATCCTTGACAATAGCACATTGGCACCATTACATTGGGAAATCCATCTCACCATTGAGTGGATTTGCAAAGAGTTCTTTCATCACCATTTTCCATTTTTCTTGTTGTAAGAAGAGCTACTAGTGAGGGTCCAAGAGCCTTCCCTTGGAGGAAGAAGGGACTCATAGTCCCCTTTCTTCTTGGTGCTTTGTTTTCATCAATAGATCAGCCTCAAAACATTGGTGACATGGGCCTTTTTGTTCTTGTTATCTCTATGTCCCTATGCTCATGATTTTAGTTTTTATTAGTTTAATTCTTAATTATAGTTTTGTTTTTTTTCTTTCTCTAACTCTTTCCTCTACAGTTGTCCTGCTCAGCAGACCCAACTGAGCTTGCAAGCACCTCTTATTTTCTCACCAAGGTGACGAAAGAGGCACAACAGATTGGCAAGTCCACTGGGGATAGGTATCAAATTCCTAACTCATTTGGGTTTATTTTGATCTTCTTTTAGTTTTCTTAACTTGCAGGTGCACTAACCGGCCTAAGCCGACCTGCTAACCATCCAATTCAAAGGAGAATTGAGAGAAATCCATCCAGATTTTTCTTTCTCGACCGCTTGTCACTAGTGCACGGGTATTCTACCCCATAGACATGCATTGTGCATGCATGCGCTTAAGTAACAACTTTTCTCTGCGTGCATGCGCTTTAGGACTCATCTCTGTTTGCGCGCCTGCGCTTTGTGTGCCTCTGTCTTCACTGGGACCCGCGCATTTTTTCAAAAATTCACATTGTAGAGTTGTTGAGATGTGGGGAAGGCCATTTTCTTTCTTAAAAATGATGTCAAGCATGTTCTAAAAACTGCACCATACTTAGTCCCCTCATCATATAAAGGGGTTAGTGAAACACACATAGGCACTTAAGAGGATAAAATCAATTTCCCTTCTTTGCTTTTTGCCACATGGATGGCTTGTTTTGACTTACAATATAAGTTGGAAATCATTTTTAATCACATTAAACTTACATTGGGACTAGAATTTGAGTTACAATCGCTTAGTATGCTCTTCTCTCGCGCCTTCAAGTGACCTTGAGAATCAGAAAAAGATTGTGAAACGATTTCATCTCCCTTAAGAACATTAAAACCTTTAGGAGAGGAAAACGACCCTTCTTGGGACCCCTCTTAGTTTTATTTTTCAAACACATCTTAATATTGTAACGGGCCCATACATGCCCACATGCTACAAAGATAGGATAGTGTTTGAATTTTTTCTTTCTTAGATCAAAACACTAGGGAAGTTTAAAGGTTTGTAATGGGCCCATACATGCCCACATGTCCAATCTAGGATAGTTTCAATATTTTCTTAGGTTACATCACAATAGGGAGTTAAAAGGATAGTAACGGACCCACATGCCCACATGCTAGCTTCCTAGGGCTTTTGAATTACGCAAGGTTGTATCAAAGGCACTTAGTTAATTAGGTAATCAAACTCTTGTAAGGACCAAGCGAAGTCCACATGCAGCAAGGTGACATCTAATTCACTAAAGGTTGGCACACTTTCACTCACACACAAAAGTCACTTATCACTCACATAGCTTCTTCTTGAAACGTGGAGGTCTAAGTAAGTTTCTTCCAAAGGGATTCCGAAAAAACCCCATCTTTTCTCGATGGGACTATCCACTCCCATTTTTAATCAACGAGGTTGGTTTGCACCCCCAACCTCCCAAAACAACTACATCTAAAATATTTCTAAAAACTCACTAAGTTTTCCTCCACAGGAGGTGCCAAAAGAAATTTTGTAGTCTAGGTAGGATTTCGGGGATAAGCATCCAAATAACTCGTTATCTGGTTCTCACATTGTCAAAACATAGAGGTTGTCAAATAGGGAACTGAAAATCCTCCAAGTCAAGTGTTCCAATCACCATAAGGCAGGGAGATACCCGTGAAGGGTTGAAGGCCGAGGTCTGGTTGTTCTGTGCATCCCCCCTTGAGGCACCCACCTCTTGGACGGGATCTAGCCCGTGACCCATTTCTTAGGCTGAAAATCTAAATGTCGCACTTTGACCGAGGTACCTAGTGGCCAAATTTAGGACATCTACCTAGGTGGCAATTGTGGGCTGCAATTGCACCTTGATTGGATTTTGTGTGGCTATTAGGAAATATCGCCATCTCTTTCAGGATTTGCCCCCTTTACCACTCATTATAACCAATTATTTCATCCTTCACTAGTTTCTCTTCCGGTGACTTCAGACCCCACTGTTGAGTACTATTGGAAGGTCTAGTGCTATTTGAGAGGAAGGATGTTACGTCTTATAGGACACGAGCATTTGATTTGTTTTTGATTCCCCCACACGGACAAAACCCACTTACCCAAATATATGCTTCTTTCTCATTTTATGTATGATGCACATCTGAGTACAGTTTGATTTGGATATATATATTGTGTAAACATTCAACGCAAAGGCTCTTGTTTCTATAATACTCTCACCACTTTTTGCACACATACACACAGCTAGTCTGACATCATAGGGGAACCACAGAACCCCCATCGTTCACGACACTTGCTCAACCTCCCTCCTATCTTAGGTGGAGTACCTGGTCGTTTCCGCTCATCGACACCTTCTTCACAAACTCCTGTGAGTGCTACTATCTTAGGATCAGATTTGCTTGGTTCTACATTACTTGGGTCAACTTCCCAAGGTCATCCATTTACTCGCTCTCCTTTACAAGGAAGCGAGGGACCCACTTCCTCTCAAGGAGGGAGCACCAACCCACCTAGCCCCCCTCACAGGTCAGGTTCACAACACACTATGGCTAGAGCTAATCCTCCTCCCCCATTGCAGATGCCATATTTGGCCTCTCTCAACATACCGGATCTCACTAAACTCACCAATGATCCTATATTGCATGATCCCACATGGCTTGCAATGCTAACCAAACTACCTTCAGAAATACCAAAGTTTGAAGGAAAGGCAGGCGATGACCCTGCCAACCATGTCATGACCTTTCACCTATGGTGCTCCTCCAACAACATTATGGATGATTCCATCAGACTACGATTATTTCAATGCACACTCACCGGCCCATCGACAAAATGGTATGTCGAAGAAAAATCAGGGTCCCACACAACCTTTGATTCATTGGCCAAAGCATTCTTGACCTTCTTCCAATTACCCATCTACCATGACAATGATCTTGAACTACTATCTAACTTCAAAAAAACCTCAACCACACACATCGCTGACCACATTCACGAGTGGCGTAGGCGACGTAGTTTGTACAAAGCAGAAACCACCAACCAACAATGTCTTGACTGGTTTCTTAGATCACTTGTCTCTCTCCTCGGTAAGGATGTAGCTTCCACCTTCCCTCAATCCGAAGAGGAAGCAATTAGTAAGGCCCAATAGTATGACCTCATATATGCACAATCAGGATACTTATACACGGTACTTCCTGATCTTCTAAAACCTGTGCCATTTGGCCAAGACAAACCTGGGATGTCTCACTCAGCAGACAGACTAATAGGTTCCACCACACAACATGGTCCACAACCCCAACCACCACCGATGTATGGCACACCTCAATACCCGCCGGCATATGGGGGCAGTCCTTATTACTCCCCACCCAATTATCAACATCCATACCCTGTTGCTATACCTCCACCCATCAGTGGACCACCACCGACACCTCCCATACATCCACCTATTCCCATAAACAGTCGTACTCCCTCAACATCAGCTTATAGTACTAGTGAAAGCACTATTCCTTCCTATGTACCTTATGGATCGGTACCACCACAAAATCCATACTTCCCATTTCCTGGTCCTCCACAACCCATGGCTCCCCCACATCCTCATGCGGGGGTAAATTTTGTTCAACCCTCTGCTGCTCAACAATACCGAAGTTTTGAATAGTTGAATACAGCCAACCCAACTCATCCATCGAACAATGCCAAGAATAAAGGATGGAACAGGAATAATAACAACCCAGGTCAAGGTGGGAATCAACCCCCACAACACCAACCAACTGGGGGCAACCAGAACCAAGGGAACCAAAACCCCCAAGGGGGAAATAATAACAAACGCCAAGGGAGAAATAATGTTAAAACCATCTTCCCTTGTGCCCTTTGTGGTGAGTTTGGTCATTACACTCACCATTGACCCCAGATCATTGATTTCAAATGGTTGAAAGACTCTGGTAGTCTTCCCCATTCTCCTGCACAACCTGCCCCTCAGCAAGCACCACAACAATACATGCAACAACCCCCTCCTGCCATGCTGCAAAATCCTATTCCACATCAAGGTGTGATAAACACCCAACCAGATACACAAAATCCCCCACCTCAGGTGGGACAATACCTCAACCCCAACAATCAAGCAGAGCATACAATTCTCCTCACCAGTGAGGAAGAAATCCTTCTGCAAATGCGTAGTCGTCGGTATCATACACCCGTTGAGTCTCCTTCCATCCCTCCAGAAACAAACCCTCCACCGTCGGGACCCCTGTTGGTGATCCCTCGCCCTTCCTCCGAAGCACCGCGTCACATCCCTCACATCCCATTGTGCAGGAATGTCCACAACCCACAGGCTGGGTCAGCTCATAACTATAGTTTGGTAGACGACTTAGCGCAATCCCCAGCTGCCGTGTCAGTCTTGGAAGTCCTCCAGACTTGTCCTACTCAGCGGAAATCACTACTTTCCACCTTGGGGGCAGTCGACCCTGCAAATACCTGACTCATCACCTTTGATCTAGATAGTGGATAACCTCGTCTTCCCGCCTTGATTGTTTTTCAAGTACCAGTGAAAATACAGAACATCACAGTTCATCGGTGTATCATCGATGAAGGTGCATCTACGTGCATCATGTCCAAAACAGTATGACAGAAACTTGGTTCCCCGGAACTCATACCCTCTGCCATCACATTACGATCTTATGATGGACGACCATCATCTCCTGAAGGGCTCTTCGAAAATGTCCCCGTTGAACTCAGGGGCAATACTATTCTGATCGACATCGAAGTTATCGACGCCCCGATCGATTATAATATCCTGTTTGGTCGTAGCTACATGTACGCTATGAAGGCAGTGGCATATTCCATCTTTTAGACAATGATGTTCCCCCATAATGGGAATATCATGACCATCGACCAAGTCTCCCATTATGAGCCTAACCCATATGCCAACCTCGATAACATTCTTCCTCTCATCCACAGAAACAAGGATGCATATCCACTTGTCGAGATGGGTCCTAGGATTTTTAAAGATCCATCCTTGTTAGGGACATACCATGGAGCACCACCACTCCTTCATCCTGCTAATCAAGTATGCGTCATCTCATCTAACGGAACTCACACAGAGGATTCTCTTCCTCCTCAGGAGGCTTCAGTCATTCCTGACGTCCCAATAGTCGGAGAACCACTCCCGTCGGAGCCTCCTACACACTCGTTGACCTCAACAGTCCATGAATCCACATCTCCTCAAGGGCATAGTCCTGTTTGGGAGACAATCCCCCAACCCCTCACTCAAATTCCCTTCTTTTACCCTCCACCAGGTATCGAAGCTTTTCAGGTAGCCCAAACGCTCACACTACCGAATATGGTGTTAGCAATCCCATTTTGGTATTTACACCCACCAGAGATGGTCCCTCGACCATCCCTTCCCCCACAGGAAGGACTTCCCATGAAAATTCCCATCCTTACCCCCACCCCCCCACTCACTAACCCCCCTGCTACAAATGGGGGCAGGAGAAAGAAGAAAGATCCCACCGCTCCACTTCCTCCACACATCCCACCACCTTGCGCACTATGTGAGAAAGAGGGCCACCAAACCAACAATTGTCCATCACTACCTAAATTACGGAATTTGATCCCCCTCCATCCCACTCCCCCAACACCCGCCACTACTGCTAGTCCCGCCACTACCACCCACCCTTCCAGTAGTAAACGGTTGAGGACCAAATACGCTTGTGCTATATGTTCAAAGTATGGCCATTATACCCATCATTGCCCAACACTGCCATGCTTTCGGCAGACATTATCCGTTGTACGCCAGAACTTCCAGAACAACCTCAGCCCTGCTACGTCCTCCTCAATAACTATCATTGATATTCGTTATGTCACTACTTCAGTCAATGAACGTATGAGACGCCCTTTCTCTCTCTGCGATTCATTAGCTCATTTTACATACCAGTGTCCTATGATCCTCGAATACAGGCAACGTCAATTGGCCTTGCTTCACCGACCCGCAGAGGCGATAATTGACATTACCTCGTCACTAGAGGATCTTCATGTCATTTCCCCCGAGCCCGAGGCACTCCCAACACCTCCATGGTTCTTCAATGACGTCTCTGAGGATTTACCCCTCAACCCCCCCAAATCTCCTACACATCCCCCCCTCGGACACTCTCCACCCAACCACCACGGGTACCCCTCAGCACTTCAATATATGGTTTATGTCAAGTGAACCCTCCCCATCTCCTAGCATTGTTCCCCCTGCTTCTTCATCAGGGGGTAACCACACTGTCACCGAGATCACTCCTCACGACCCCTTGTATTACCAGTGTTTCTAATGCGACGAGGAAATAATGGAAGAGATAAACCACTCAGACTCTCCCTGGGATGCACTACATCACTGCGCACTCTTCTCTCCACAGGAAGCCCCCATTCCACCTAACCAAAACCCCATTTACGCGATCGAAACCAAAGATTTTATCCCCTCAGGACCTATCGATTGGTTCAACAATCCCATTCCTACCCCTGATGCTTTTGAAGAAGGTAATATGGCCAACATTTCCCCCACCATCAAAATCGACATTTCCATTAAAATTGGCATCGCCGAAGAAATCATCATTGGAGCCGCTTGCACTCCTTAGGAAATCGACGCATATAAATCCCTCTTCTAGGAATATAGGGATATTTTTGCCTGGTCATACACGGAAATGACTGGGCTCGATCCCTCTATTGTCGAACATCGCATCGACACCTGGCCGGACATCACACCAGTTCGCCAAAAACAGTGACCGCTACACCCATCCAAAGTCACGGCTATCAAAGATGAAATTGACAAATTACGCGCTACCGATTTTAGTTACCCCATCTCTTATACCTCATGGGTTTCCAATCCTGTACCCGTCGAAAAAAAATAGGGCACTATCCATGTTTTCACCGACTTTCGCGATCTCAATAATGCATGTCCCAAAGACAACTTTCCAATGCCTTTCATCGATCAAATTATCGACGACTGCGCCGTCCATGAGGCTCTCTCCTTTATGGACGGATTCTCTAGCTATAACCAAATTCAAATCCACCCATTCGATTAGTATAAAACCGCATTCACTACCCCGTGGGGTACTTTTTCATATTGTGTCATGCCTTTCGGCTTAAAGAATGTTGTCGCAGCTTTCCAGCAGGCGATGACATACATATTTCACGATCTGGCTAAAATCATCCTTGCCTACTTGGACGACCTCGCAGCTTGATCCAAGAAACACACCCAACATCTCAATGATTTACGAATCATCTTTCAACGGTGTCGTCAGTACAAAAGCTGCTTGAATCCTCTCAAGTGTGTGTTCTGTGTCACCGTAGGGAGCCTCCTTAGTTTTATTGTTTCCTAGAGCGCTATTATCGTGGACCCCCTCAAAGTCCAAGCTATCACCGAAATTCCACCTTCCCAGAATTTACGGCAACTTCAGAGTCTTCAGGGCAAAGCTAACTTTCTGAGACGCTTTGTCCTAGATTACGCCATATGCGCACATGGTTTCCTTCGCTTACTACATCACAACATCCCATTTCACTGGGACACCCACACCCAACAGTCATTTGACGATCTGAAAGAAGCACTTTCAAATGAACCTTTAATTAGTGCACCTGACTATAATCGCGACTATATCCTCTACGTATCAGCATCAGCTGTATCAGTAACCGGCGTCCTCGTCCAGCTCGGAGATGAAAATCATGAACATGTCATTTATTACGTTAGTAAAAACCTCTCAGGGCCACCCTTGAAGTATAAACATGAAGAGAAACTTGCTCTTGCAGTTGTCCTCGCAGTCCAGAAACTGCGCCATTACATTCTGCTTCACACCATAAAGGTTGTCGCAGATTCCAACCCTATGCAATACTTGCTCAGCCGTCGGTAAGTCAACGAAAAATTCTCTCAATGGATCGTTATCCTCCAGGAGTACAACCTCGAGTTCTCAACACCTAAGAGTAAGAAGGCCCTCATTCTCGCCGAACTTGTCACGACCCTCCCTTCTGACACCACCGGTTCCCCCGTCAATACTGACTTTCCCGACGAACATCTCTTTTACATTACTTCAGATGATCCTTGGTACGGCGACCTTCTCATCTACCTCCGAACTCAAAAGTTCGAAAACCACCTTTCATGGGATGATCGTCGACGTATTCACCATCAGGCCCCCCGCTACCTTCTCATCGGAGAAATCCTATACCGGCGGGGCGTCAACACCATTCTTCGTTAATGCTTGACTATTAACGAGGCCGACAGAGTCTTAAACGACTGCCACAGCAGTGCATGTGGGGGCCATCTTTCGGGTGTATCCACTGCTCAAAATATTCTCTGAGCCGGTTACTTTTGGCCTACCTTGTTTCACGATTGCATTCATGTCGTGAAACGATGTGAGCAATGTTAGCTCTACGCCAACAAAGCCTGGGCTCCGCCCGCTCTTCTCCACCCCATCATTACATTCGACCCTTTTCACAAATGGGGCATCGACTTTATGACTTGTAATCCCCCCTCCAGCAATGGTCACAAATACATCGTTGTTGCCGTCGATTACTTCACCAAATGGGCCGAAGCTATGCCCACTTTCAACAACACCGCTGACACTGCAACGCGTTTTTTATTTAACCACGTCATATCCTGCTTTGGATTACCCCTCCAACTCATTTTCGAGCATGGGAAACACTTTGAGAATGAGATCTTCGTCGAAATATCATCTCGGTTAGGCTTCTCTCATGAGTTTTCCTCACCATATTACCCTCAGTCAAACGGACAGGTCAAGGCAGTTAACAAAGTCCTCAAGACCATGTTACAGCGCACGGTTAATAAACATAAAACCAATTGGCATCATATGTTATTTTCTGCGCTATGGGCTTATCGAATGGCTGTGAAGACCGCTACTGGTTTCACACCATTCCATTTAGCCCATGGGGTCGAGGAAACTCTTCCCATCGAGTGCGAAATTCCCACCTTACGCACCGCAATTGAGCTATTACCTGACACTTCTCCAATGGAGCAACGCTTGCTGAACTTGGAGTCTCTGGATGAAGATCGTCAATCTTCCTTACAGAACAATGAGGAAGCTAAAAAATGATCCAAGGCTACATTTGATTGCCATGTCAACCTTCGATCATTCCGCGAAGGCGACCTTGTCCTGGCTTATGTTATCGCTTATGATACCTTTGGCCATGGAAAATTCGAATCACTTTTCCATGGCCCTTACATTATCCAACATTGCCTCACCAAAGGTGCATACATCTTGGCCTCCCCCGAAGGCCTCTCTCTCAAGGAACACGTCAATGGGTTGTATCTCAAGAAATTTTATGCTTAAAAGTAGTCATTCTACTTTCGGTTATTTCTTTTTCTAGCGTTTTTAATATTTTTTCTCCTCCCCTCCCATCTAAACTATCCTTTGTGCTATTGACATATGCTTCCTCTACCAGCCTACCACATCAGTTATGCTGACGGCGCCAGCCGTTGGACACAAAATCTCACTTCGGCTGCTTGGGCTCTCTACACCCCCTCACATGAAATGCTCCATTCAAGTGGCATATGTTTGGGGTCAGAAACCAACAACCAAGCCGAATACACTGCTGTCATCGGCCTCCTGGACGACGCCCAACATCATCATATTCGTCACCTTAGCGTCTTCCTCGACTCTCAACTAGTCGTTCTCTAGCTCAACAATGTGTACCGCGTTCGTGATCCTTGTATCTTTCACAAATACCTGCAGGTTAGGATTTTATCTCGAGATTTTGATTCCATTACATTTACACATATTCCAAGACAATTAAATCAAATCACAGATACCCTAGCTAATATTGTGTTAGACTGGCATATATCACATCAAGCTACCTCTACACATATATAAATACATCACAAAACCTGTCACAACATTTATATAGAATGGACGTAATCAACTCATCAACAAAAACCATGTAGACAACATCAGGATCTCAAAATATGTATACTCATGTATATATAAAATCCCATCAGGCCATCTGAATGTTTACATACAAAAATACATGTATCAACAGGCCAATGCAGCACCTCGGTACAAAAAATGGGCTGACCATCCTATATATAACAAAACAAAAATATATACATCATGCACCACTCATGGTTCCTCTATCGCGGCACCACCTACTCCTCCCTCAGGCGGTGGCAGCCCACCACTACCTGCCCCGGGCGGTGGTGGTCCACCCCCTACAGGACCCTCCTGCCACGGCGGCAGGCATCCACTCGTCATAGCAGCAATCACTGTTGTTCTTCGCACTATGGACCGCCATGCTGGCGGTACCCCCACACACTACTCCAGGAAACTCTCGTCTTGGATGCATGTCCACATGCCCTCAGGCACATCCTGTAAAACCGTCTCCAGACGATGGCGTATATCATTGAAATCCACTTCGGCCACCGTCAGAGGAGCATGTGATGGCCCCGCACTAGGGTCATCGAACCGGTGCCTCCTCACTTCCCTCTCTGGTTCAGCTGGTCGCCCCGCGGAATCCTCCCGCCCACATCTCTCTCCCCGCGACAGTTTCTCCAGCTCCCGACGAGCCGATGCTCTCTACAACTCTACCTCGCGCCCGCGAGGTGCCACATCTACACACATGAACAAACAACAGATATTATCAGTATCTATATCATAAACATATGGATGAATATCTCAAACAAATACGTAAACATACATATCTACATCATCAATCAACATACCTCGATGATCAAACACCTCCCCAGGAGGTAGCACCATATCCTAATCATCCTAGAAGTCCACCCCGGCATAGGGGTACCGCAAAATCACCTACGACATCTGCCTCCATACCTGCGCTGCCTCCACTGAAAAGAAGTGGCCCTCTTCGCGACCACCATGGCGAAGAAATACAGTCGACCACTACCTCAACCACGGATCTCGCGCCCCTGGCACACTTAGTAGAATCCTCAGGCGCAACATCGACACCCTCTCTAGAAACGAGGCCACTAGGATGGACCCGAATGCAAACTCCCCGGTATCAGTAGACCGACAGTGGTCCAACTGCGCCACCATCCTTGCATGTATGTAAACCCCCAAGCAAACCGCTCATCGGCCACCACTCTCTCCACCACCAGCAGCTGGCCACCACTAATCCACTGGGTTGCCAGTGACCCATATACTCGTACAATCATCGCTTCTATACAATGATGTGCCAGGGAATCTATCGACGATATTCTCACCACCGTCCTGGACATAAAATTCCGACCGGAACAATATCTCTGTCCAATCGTGATGAGTGTCGTATCCCTAGGCAGCACTAGCTCTACCGATTGTGGCGTTCCCTGGAATGGGAGCCCCATCAAAAAATATACATCCTCCACCGCAATGAAGGGGATCTGGTCTCTTCGTATAAGAAAGTAGTGAAGCTCCAGACTCCACATCTGAATCAAGAACTGTGGTAGATACTCCTGTGACCGTATCAACGGGCACTCAAAAAACTTTAGCAGCCCACTGGATGCCAAAGTCGCACGAACACCAGGCCCCTCAATGGCCACGAAGTCTCACAGCTGAGACCAGTCTCGCTCTCGCCAACCCACTAAGATCGTTACCACCGTCCACCTGTAGACAACACATAGTCCTATATCATCTCAAGCAACCATCAACAACATAAAAAAGACTTGTTTTATTCACCACAACCTTGCCTCCTAGGTGTGGTTTTGTTACCCATAGATGCGCACACATGTGCACCTGTTCACTACACAGGTGCACACACAAGTGCGCCTATTCACTACACAGGTGCGCACACATGCGTGCCTATTCATTACACAGGTGTGCATCAATGCGCAACTATTTGTTTCACAGGCGCGCTCTCGCGCATGCCTGTTCAACTCATAGGCGCACTCAGGTGCGCGCCTGTTCAACTCACAGGCGCGCCCTTAGAGCACACCTTAAATTCTCCCTCCCGCGGCCCCATGCACGTATATCTGGGGTACAGGTGAACACGTATGCGTTCCTATCACCGGATCTCTTGCGTATGTGGGGTCCATACCCCCTAAATACCTCTGTACGACCCTCTGTACAACCCCCGCCCAAAAATTGAAAACCTATTTCTATGCAAGATGATCAGGCCACTAACTTGACTCTCGCTAATCACCACTCGGATGCCTCGTCCTCCCCAAATCTCCAAATCTCCTCTGAAAACTGCTCGTCCAGTCACTATTGCAGCAGGTACAAATGAGGTGGCAATGTGGGCCCTACAACTATATATAGGACTTTTGCCAAACTTCCACTCACCATTCTGGGAGCCCACGGTGTCCATTTTTCAATCTGTCTTCAGCCACGGGATCAGTATCTCGTCATCTACATCACAGCAGTTCCTGGGCCTCTTTTCATCCTAAGTCCCCAGGGCACCTTTTTTATCCATGGTCAGGAATGCATGCCCATATTTCCCTCTTATCAAATACATGCTCATATCTTCGATTCTTTTCAGATATTGTTCACCTGGGGTATTTGGTTTTCATGTGTGCAAGTACTTGATCATCATCCCTCGACACAACCCCTTCAGGTATATACTCATCACTGACATGTAGTCTTTCCCGCTGTATCGCATTTACATTTCCAATCACACCCTCTAATATTGGCCTCTAGGATCCCCATTCCCGGCTCTGCAGTACCAACGCCTCCATTTGTATCTTCGGTACTGTTACCCAGTAGCATTCTTACCCACATGATTTGTCCCATTCATAGCACCTTTTGCCACTTTTTGACACTCATGCTGTTTTTCATTACCCTTTAGGGATGGGAGTCCCGATAGTCTTTCATCATGTCGTGAATCAACCACATAATCCTTCTCCTCATGTTGCTAGCTTTCCCACACTGACTCCCAGATTATCTCTTTACGGTTCTATTTTTTACCTGCACCTCCACAGTATCATGAACCCTCCATTTCATCCACACACAGTTTGCCCATCTGCGAACCTACCTTCATTTCACCTACCTCATACAGAAACTCACCAATGGGGCCCCCACCCTTCATCAATTTTCCAAGCACATTATGCCCTATGTGGGCCACCCATATCACACTGGGGCACTCGTTTCTGTATTTGTACATTTCTCCCCAAAATTATTTGTTATTTATTATACAAACGCTTTTATTTCCAGTCATTACATTATCTTTTTGTCGTCACCTTTGGCGACTTGCTTCCTTCCTTTTGGCCACACGCAACCCATGTCACCCTTGGTTGGAGCATTACTTATCATCTACCCTTGCCGRCATCATCCATATCTTCAGAGTACCCCACAGGTCACTTACCTCTACCCTCTGAATTTGTTCACCTTGTCCCGCCTCTGGCACAACTTATCACCGGTCTTGTCGTCCCCCTGACACTCGACCTCGTTACATGGTTGCGGCCACTTTTTCTCTCATCCATCCTCCAACCAAGGGCAGTCTTGAGTCTTCCCACTTCTTGATTTCATCCATGTACCTCTACCACTTCCTCACCTTATTATATTTCACAAATCCCTTTGCTTCTGGGAGTCGTGTCCCCTTTTGTTGACATCAACACCATTTTTCGGAAGGGCGACAGTATCTTGATTCTCATTCTCCACTCAATAAGAGATCTCAGACAACACATGGTGAAACACCATTGCTCCCTGCTGTCGTTGACCCCCGTAACATTCGACACCAACACTTTCTCATGTTATGATGGGTCTTACTTTGCGATTATTGCAGTTAGTTCTTTTATTCACTGAAGACCTCTGAACTTGGCAGGGCTATCAATGCCCACATCATCGCTGCTACTTATTACCGCGATCAATGCCTACTATTCAGAGCATGTTCATTTGCAGAATTGTCTTCTGCCTCTATCATGACCGCCCCCGAGGGTGCTGCAGTTGTCTCCACCAACACTTCAGTCATCTTTTTCTAGAGTTACATGAGACAAGAATGGGGCATGCCCGCCTCGTTTGTACACAGTTTCCTATTTTATACACCTCATGGAAGATTGGGTCCTACCAGTTCTTTTTTTCTCCAACGGATCGCTCTGAACGATCCCACTATTGCTCTATCTTACAACAACATTCTCAGTAGAAGAAACATTGATGGATTTCAACTATATGTATGCTCCTAACCTCATCCATCAGGGGTCATCTGTTATCACTGAAATTTCGTCTGCACATGGTTACAAGAACTCAGCATCGTCAAACAGTAATGAAGTCATTCATGGACCTGAATTAATACCACAACATTCAAAAAAGGTCAAAAACTATACAAAGTAGTGAAAAATTGAATAGCGCTTTCAATACATTGGGCGTGTGCGCGCATGCGCGGAACATGAACGTACAAATCGCGCACAGGCGCACGATGCGCGACTGTTAGCGCAAAAATCCGCGCACCTGCTAAATGACGCATTTATGAATGTGGTCTGCCTCCCAACCACTTATGGTTCAACTCCCAAGCCGATTTGACCTCCAAATCCGGGCTGGATTCGAATGGTGGGCTGGTCAAAGACCTAAGAATGCCCTAAATGGCCTCTTTTCACACTACAAAGCAGTTGAACAAAAGCCCAAAGCAATGCTATAAAAAGCCATGAATGCACCTCATTTTCTCAAGGAATTCTAAGTAATGTTATGCTGCCTATATTGTTTTAAGGACTCCATCCTTGACAAGAGCACATTGGCACCATTACATTGGGAAATCCATCTCACCATTGAGTGGATTTGCAAAGAGTTATTTCATCACCATTTTCCATTTTTCTTGTTGTAAGAAGAGCTACTAGTGAGGATCCAAGAGCCTTCCCTTGGAGGAAGAAGGGACTCATAGTCCCCTTTCTTCTTGGTGCTTTGTTTTCATCAATAGATCAGCCTAAAACAATTGGTGACATGGGTCTTTTTGTTCTTGTTATCTCTATGTCCCTATGCTCATGATTTTAGTTTTTATTAGTTTAATTCTTAATTATAGTTTTGTTTTTTTCTTTCTCTAACTCTTTCCTCTACAGCTGTCCTGCTCAGCAGACCCAACTGAGCTTGAAAGCACCTCTTATTTTCTCACAAAGGTGACGAAAGAGGCACAACACCATGGATATATATATTTCATCATCTTCAATGAATTATAGGATTATCTCCCTCCTAATCCTTGTTTCATCTATAAGTGCATAAAATTGGATCCTTTCATGTAACAGAGTCAATGCTTCCATCTGCATCTTTATTGTCTTCTGAAATGTAAATTGGCTATCTTGTCTAACAAAGTCCACGCTTCTGTCTTTTTTTTTTTTACAAAATGTCATAAGTCTTTTTCCAATTTCCTCTCGATTGCTAACTTCTTTCTGTCTTTGCTTCTTCTAAGTCTCTTCATGATTGATTCGACTTATCTTGTAATAACTTCCACATGATTTGTATTTCATTATTTTATGTGTATTATCTAATGATATCTATTTTCATATTATATGTTCTTCCATAGGTATGGTCCTTCTTGGAACATATTATCTTTCAAGAGGTAGATATACAAGATATGTACAGAGACGATGCAAACAAGTTATTTAAAATAAATAAGAAGAGTGTTGTTACCTTTTTAGAAGAAGAAGTATCTTCCATCCTGTTTAGTCTTCTTTGTAGGTTCCTTTTCTTCGAAAATCTATGGTTCGTGTTTCTCCTTCCTTTTCTTTAGCTCGGGACAATGATTCTTGTAGTGACCATACTTTTGAAAGTTGAAGCATTGTACTTCTGAAATGTCTTTCTCTTGATTTGGCTTCCTCCTTGAGCCAAACTTCCTTTTGTTTATGAAGTTCTTGAATCTTGTTGTGAAGGTTTGATCATCGTAATTCCTTTGGGGTTTCTCTTTTGCATTGATCCTTGATTCTTCTTGAGCACAACAAGTCCAAATTTCTTCAAATGTCGGATACTCCTTCCTTGTGTTCATGCTTGCAGCAAATGCATCCCACGTCTTGGGAAGACCGTTGAGTATTATGCTCACCAATTCCTTCTCTGAAGTGATATATTCAATATCTTGTAGTGGATATCTTAACTGGGATATCCTTACAAAGTATGATGTTATGTTGTCATCATCATTCATCTTCATGTCACAAAGCTCATTCTTCAGACTCATAACTTAACCAATGTTTCTGACTGAGAAGAGATTTGTTAGGGCATCGTACATTTTCTTTGATGAGTCAAGATGGGAGATGTAGGGTATCAAGTGGTATTTTATAGAATCCACTATGATACTCAT
>ML835423.1:68293-86987 GCA_009831015.1 Picea engelmannii | reverse complement strand
AAAATTTTCCCACTTCATTTGGATTCTCGATGAAGAAGTTATGACTGTTTTACCCAGAACACCTGTTTATTGACTAGCTTCAGGACTGGTCACAAACCCTATCTTCCACAGAGTGTATCTCCATAATTATAGCGAATCAAGAGATGAAATTTTTAACAGAGGTACCTTGATATGTATTCTCAATACCATAGCGATTTCACCATCTGAATAGTTCTAGAAAAACAATTATAGAAAAAATGGTAAGATGACTTGAAAATAACATACCTTATAACACATCACCAAAAGACTTCATCCTCCCTTGAAATCCAGCCTTCTTTACTTCTTCTTTCCTATGAAATTCAACTTGTATCAAATGAATGTATAATGATGTTTATTTATACCATTTATGTCACTTCCTTTTAACATTAGGGCTGACACTTTCTTATTTTGTAATTCTTTTCTTTAATTATCTTTAGGGCCTACATGTACTTCCTTCTTCAATTCACTTTGTCATCTTCAAAAATTTATTTCTCCTCAACCATGAGGATCCATGTGATGTGACACATACCAATGGAAACAACATGATGTATACCATCCATCCATGGGTGTTTTATCTGCATGTGCATTTTCCTTCATGTCCAAATACCTTCATCAATATTGCAGTCCAAAACCCATGACTAGGGTTGACATCAATGACAACAACCAATCTTCCAACATGCCAAACCTACATAGTAAAAAACCCTATGCAGATAATGAATAGCTTCATTAATGTTTTTAGCCAACAAGGTGAGGTGAAAATGCAAGTACAACATGTCTGTACGCGTTGGCATGAATGATGATACGACCATGAAAATCATGAGAAGAATATCAATATTTTAACCAAGGTTCTTCATGCATCAAAACAATTAGAAAATGAACTATCAAATCATTGAATTCATAACAACCATATTAACACAAAAAATTGATAACGGACTAATCAACCATTTCATAAGACTTGAATTTCAATTACATATGGGTGGCTTTTTAAAAGATATTTCTAAGGCACAAAATTAGTAAACCAAGCCAAGTTTTATGTTTAATTCATGCTTACAGTCATGAATTAAAAATAAAACAAACAAAAATGAAAACAATAAAGAATAATAAGGTAATCCTTAATCCAACAATCATTTCGAAACTCAGAAAAATGTTTACAAATTCGAGGTGATGGCAGCTACAAAAAGTGTAATCTCTTTCGAAAGTGTTAAATATCAAAAAATTATGTGTGGCTGCCAACAATGGCGACGTACTGGGCGAAGCAGTTATCTCTGCATCACTAGAAAATTCATGTTAGGGAAACAAATGAAATAAATTTTTAAGAAACAGTTAACAACAGGTCAAGCACTTAGAAAATAACGTAGTCCAACATCAGATATATTTTTTTCAAAAATGTAATCTGGAATCAAATGTAGATTATGAGTGAAACAATGTTTAGGCAACCAACTCCGATACTGTTGACAGGGCCACTGCTGCTAACAAGCATCCATAGCCTCGATAGGGATGCCATTTAACCCACTCTAACACCTTTGTCCTATCCAAGAGTCCTCCATTCATGATAAATAACATCTTTACTTTTGATAAGTTCCAAAAGACACACCTGGAAATTTTCTTAAACCCGACATTGCTTTGCTGCCAACATGCATGTTCAGTACCCCAACAAAGGTGCCTTGGAATCATGCATGCATTTACCCACTGCCAATAGACTTGTTCAGTGTCTCGGTGGGTTTACAAACACTTCCCACACCTTGAAATTCTTTCAACTCTCTAGAATTTGTTTATAAAATTGCAGAAACTTTATGATATTCAAGAGAGTGGGGTGATACTGAAAATTTGAGATTTGAAAACAAAACTTGATCCTTTACAACTTATTTTCTCATTTAACGACCTTCATCATAATCTGAACACTTAGATTTCTATTGAGAAATCATCCAAGAGGACATGAAGGTATAATTGAGTTGTTTTTCTTAAAACATGGACAACGTTAAGAGTTTTATTAATGATAATCGTGTCTTCTTGCAATTTTAAAAAGAAACCAGGAACACTATTTTGAAAAAAAAATTACTTCTGCTGATCTGAGTTTTAGAATTTACAGCACTGGTGCTTTGAGGAGTTGTTAACTGCTTCTAAAGAATGAAAATTCTGATTTCCCTTCCACGAAAGAACTGATGAGTTAGATGTGATTATTTGGAAAACAAATCAAAATCATGCAAAATGAAAAGAACCAAAATTAAAAACAGAAAAGAAAATTAAAAATATGTACAAAAGGGTGGATGTGTAATCATTAGGTGAAATACCTTTTGAGAGCCTGGCCGTTCACTGGGAAAGTGTCTGGTTGTCCCTCCAAATTATGCAGATCAAAAGAGTTGGGACCCAATTTTTCAGAAATTACAAATGGTCCCAACCATAGATTCTAGAACTTTGTGTGTTCCCCCTTTCCCTCGTGAGCTTTGTCCCACTTGAGAACCAAGTCTCTGACATCGAAATTCCTATCTGAAGAAGAATTTGAATCAAACCAGAATTTTACAATTTGCTGATGCTGATCCAGTTTCTGCTTTGCTTGTGTTTTCCTCCAGTTTTAATAAGGCATTTATTCAATTTTCTAGAGGAGGGAACTCCTCTTCTTGAAATTTCTACGATAGTTGCAGGGAGGGAAGTAAAACATGCAGAGGGAGAATTGCTTCTCCTCCGTAGACGAGGAAGAAATGGGAATTACCAAAAGAGGCTTTTGGGGTTACCCTATTATCCCAAAGTGCATTATACAACGCATTGTGCCAGTTCTTGTGATTTTCTGAAACTGTCCTTTTAATAATCTTGATTAAATTTTTGTTCGTCGATTCTGCTAGTCCATTTTCTTGAGGGTAGTAGCTAGCATAATACTTCAGTTTAATCCCCTTTTCTAGAGAAAAAACGTTCATATCAAGGGATGCAAAGTAAGAGGCGTTATCAATGACCAAACATTTGGGGACACCGAATCGAGTGATGATATGAGAGTTAAGGGAATATACTACCTGATTTGTATTCACCACTTTCAAAGGTGCAACTTTAGACCATCTGGTAAAATAATCCGCTGCTGTAAGAATATACTTGTTCTACTGAGAAGAAGAGGGATTAATTGGTCCTATGATGTCAAGGCCCCATTGCTAGAAAGGGGAGTCTATAGTAACAGGCTGCAAAGGGAATGATTCCCTTTTCACCCATCTTCCAGCCTTTTGGCAGATTATGCATTTACGACACAACACATAGGAGTCTTTAAACAAACTAGGCCAATAGTACCCGACTCTTAGTACTTTTTGGGCAGTGGTATCTCCACCGAAATGACCACCGGCTTCGCTTGCATGAAGTTCAGATAACACTTTTTCTGCCTCTTCCATTTCTAAACAATGCATAAGAACACCATCAAAGTTCTTTCAAAATAATACATCATTGATTAACTGGAAAGATGTAGATTTAAGCCTAAGTGCTATTTTGTTTTTAGGATCAAGATTACGGGGAGCAGATCCATGTGTCAAATAAAATTTAATGTTTTCATACCAAGAATTGGCAGTAACTTGTGCACCTGATTTGTTTTTCGTTATGATGATTTATAGTTGAGGTGTTGATTTGACTTTCTTGTGATTCAACTTAATCAACCACTAACTTACATAGGCCTTGACCTCTAACAATATGTGCATGGGTTATTTCGAGGTCATATTCCTGTAATGACTTCATCCAATTTTCCCTTTTCTCACCCAGTTCCTTTTGTACTAACAAGTTTCTTACAGCTGGATAAGGAACAATAACCTTGGTTCTGGATTTCAACAGGTATGACCGAAAGTGTTTCACAGATTTGAAAACAACATATGCCTATTGATCTATTGCTGGGTAGTTAAGCTCTTCTCCTTTGAAAGTTGAGCTCATAAAGGCAATGGGTATTTCATTTCTTTCAACATTCTTCTGTGTTAACACAAAAGCATAAGATTAGTCTGAAGCAAAGGTTTAAAGAATGAAATCCTGAGAAAAATCGGTACTCATCAAGGAAGGGGATTCTATTATTGCTTTTCTAATTGAATCAAAGGCCTGAATTTCTTGTGGTCCCCAACGGTACAAAACATCATTTTTAATTAAATTCTGTAATGGTCTTACCATTTTTGAGAATCTTGGGACAAATATTCTAACGAAATTAATCTTTCCCAAAAAGGACTGCATGGCTTTTTTGGAAGAGGGAGGGGGGAGTTTAGCAATAGTTTGGGTTCTTTCAAGGTCAATAATCATTCCGTCCTTAGACACTATAAACCCAAGAATTTTACCTTGCTCCACTGCAAAGAATGATTTCTTAGGTTTGAGAGATATGCTGAACTTGTGACATCATTCCAGGACAACCTTGAGGTGAGACAAGTGATCTTTCTTATTTTTAGAGAATACGATGACATCATAAAGGTATATCATGACCGACTAGTTAATGAGGCCACATAAAGAAATGTCCATTTCTCTCTGGAAAGTGGCGCCAACGTTTATCTGTCCAAAAGGCATTTTCCTGTAGGCATAAGTGCCCCATGGGGTGTGAAAGGTGGTTTTAAGCTGATCTGAGGGAGACATGAGGACCTGGTTGTATCCCAAAAAGCCATCTAGTAAAGATAGTCTTTTGGAACCAGACACCTGCTGGATAATTTGCTCCATTGGAGGAACATGGTAGTTATCTTTATCAAATGCTCAGTTTAGGTTCCGAAAATCAACATAGAGTCAAATTTCACCACTTTTCTTCCTTACAGGGACTAGATTAGACACCCATTACATGTGCCTTACCGAGAAAATATCTTTGCAGTTAGCAATTTATTTAGTTATTTTTTAACAGTGGGTTCCAATTTAGGGTGCATCTTCCTCAAGTTTTGTTGAAAAGGCTGTGTCTGGGGTTTCATGGGGATGGCATGTTGTATGATATTGGGGTAGAATGTTTTTAGGTCATCATACGTCCAGGAAAAAAACGTCTTTTAATTCTTTAAACAATTTTATAAAATCAGATCGTTCTTGCTCGGAATATCCTGTTTCTGGATTAATATTTTGAGGATTGTCCTTTGTTCCTAAATTAACCATCTCATAAATCAAAGAAGAACTGTTCATTTTACAATTAACTGTCCCTCTAAATTTATCATGCAAGTCATAAAATTCTCTAGTCTTACAATAGATCTGGGGATAGAGTTTACCAGATCGGATGCAATTCAGGAGATCTTGGATATGATATTACCGTGAAGTTTCGAAGGTTTTAATCATGAGTGCCTTCATCAATGAATGCACCTTGGAAGGTATCTTCCATATGCAGGAAGTTGATAATCTGTTGGTCATCGTCGAATACTCTCCATTTTGTAATGTTATCCAGGATTGATGGTCTGAACAACAATTCAATTAAAAATGCATTAGGGGAAAGACCTTCAGCGCACAATATTTTAGAAGCAACATTGGCCAGTAAATCAACCTTTGAATTACTTAACCTAGGAATGGAATTTATGTTAAATGCTAAAAATTTATGCATCAAACTCCATACCTCTGTCTGGTAGATTTTCAGATGTGGTGATAAGAAATGTATGGCATTTCTTACCTACCTACCATGATTTCTGAATCACCAAATAATATCAAATTCCGCACATCCATATCTAATGCTTTCCCGAGTCCTTGTAGAAGTGCTTCATATTCGGCCTTGTTATTGGTACATTCGAACTCTAATCGACAAGTAATAAAAGTCTTGTTACCTATAGGATCGATGAGTACACAACCAACGCCTTCTCCTTCTTTGGATTTGGATCCGTCAAAGTATAAGGACCATATCTGTGCTTCATTGGAAGTAATTGGCATAATAGTTAAAGCTAATGTCTGAGTGTAGTCTGGAACTTCAGATTGCTATGCAGGATTAGTGATAGGAGAGATTTCGGTCATGAAATTACCAACGAAGGTATTCATTCCCTACATTTCAAGTGAATTAGCAGATGTAATGAAAGGTTCATTTTAATCATTTAGATCCGTCACGTTATGCTTAAGATAATGTTCTCTGTTTATCCTAATTTTGTTGGGCTATCCATTTTCAGGCAACCACAAGTGAGACCAATCTGTGGCAAAGTAACCGTGCAACTGCTCCGACAAATCCTTACTTAGGAACAAACCATAAACTTCGGGGATATCAACAACGATAATATCAATCATCTGATGAAATTTCATATTGGATGATAGTCTGATCAGTACATTTTTAAGCTCTCTAATTACTTTAATGTTAGTTTGATGTAGCTGAATGATTTTAAGATCAGAAGGCTTAACTTCTACATTTATTTTTTGGCAGATAGATAGAGGGATCACATTTGATGATGCACCATAATTGACCATGCAATTATGTACATTCCGATTAAAAATTTCATTTAAGGTTAACAAAAAAGGAGGGACATTTTTTCAAGCATTAACAACAAAATTCTGCTGATTTTTAGCCGTTGTCCCTAAAATAGTTTTATCTACATTTCCTACAGTTTTTTATGCTAAGTCCCTTTTCACTAGAGGTTCAAATGTTGTTTTAGTTAGGACCTTTTTGGCAGTATTTAAATCAATTTCTGCTGATTTTTTGATGTTAGGATCATTCTTTTTGCTGTTTTCAACGATACTTTGAAACATATTCTACAAAATAAGGGGAAATTTCAACAACTCAAAAACATAAATATTAGCCCTCAATTTTTTTAGATCTTCAATTAAATCATATTCTAAAATAGGGGCTGATAAGATTTGTTTAATTTCATCTTGCTTTGATTGTTTTGGAAACACATTTTTAGTCATTTCAGAAGAGGGTTTGTTTTGGGTTTTGCTTCTTGTATTGTAGGGGTGGACAATTTCGAAGTTTGCTTGGAAAATACTATCCGACAGGTGACCAAAAATAGAAGGAGATGAATATTCCTCTTCCGGTACCCCTTCCTCTACTACATATTCAGAGTTATCAGGAGGAACAAAAGAAGAATTATCATGAGCTTCTAAGATGGTTTGCAAAGCATACTGTAAACTTTCAAAATTTAGACCTTCTGTGGTCGGGTTTGGCCGATTGGGAGGAAAAGGTTTTTTGAAAGGAGGTTTAAAAATTCATTTTCTTGTTGATGCCTCCTTGGCTGATCTCTTCAAGTCAACGACCTGATTGGACAAGTTTTGGAAATCTTTCTGCAAAATTTCTAAGTCTAAATTTTCTTGTTGATTCTTAAGTTGGGGTGGCCTAGCGAGATTTTCTACCTCTATAAGCATTGAATCTGCAGGGATTTTATTCTTCAAAGTGAGAAATATTTGGTTAAAGTCTTTCACTTTTTCCTTAGGATTCATTTTTAGACTGGAGAGTTCCATAACCAAGAATTCAAGAGATTTATCATCTCCAAATTTTTCCAAGAAACAAGTTTCAAACTTGTCCCAAGAGACGATGGTCTGGG
The DNA here is from genome assembly GCA_009831015.1 of Picea engelmannii. NCBI lineage: Eukaryota > Viridiplantae > Streptophyta > Pinopsida > Pinales > Pinaceae > Picea > Picea engelmannii. The sequence continues at coordinate 79,554 of ML835423.1, read as the reverse complement.
GCTGCTGGGAAAACTACCATGTGGAGGCATTTCCCTCAAAAGTATATGAGAATAATATTCATACTACATCCTCGTGTACAACACTCCAAAGTCTAATGACTAACATAATTTTTTTGATGTGATCCTCAACAAATTGTTTAGAATATGGATCAAATTTAGGCAACCATTTCTCTGGGTGTTTAGGTAATGGGTGTTGAGGTCCAGGTACATCCATGACATATTGATCAAGCCAAGGTCTAACAGAGTTGTTTTGATTTTCCATGGGATTTGGTGGTGTCGAAGGCTAAGATTGTTCTGATGAAGAACTACCTTTGTCTGAAGACTCTTCTCCTGAAGAGGATGGAGATGAATTAGGTGGGGAAGGTGGAATACCATATCCTCTAACTCTGAGGATAGGTGTTTCAGTAGGATTGGTAGTATTTTCACCTAACAGGTTTTGGAGCAGACCAGTGTCTTGAAGTTGTTCTCGGATGTCTGAGAAATCAAGGGGTTGATTAAGTTGCCTACCAGGCTGTCTGATACGGGCTAAGGAAATATGCATTCTTATGAGTGACTGATGAACAATTTCTTGGATTTCGACCCCTTGAGGAACTGGTGTCACTGGTTCAACGGGGATCTTAGAGTTATCGTTTGAGGTAGTTGTTGTTTCAAGTGTAACATTATTGTCTGAGCGACTAGGCATTACAATAGGGGAGCGAGTGTGTGGGGGAGGAGTCTTGCGACCTCCACATGCCATCAATTAAATTCAAGCCCTCCTTCTAGTGTCATTTGTTGATGGGCGTAAGTGACACACCGTCAAATTGAAGGATAGATCCAGACCGGGGTTGCCTAATTAACCCAATCCATTTGGTATGATCTATCTTGACGAGTTTAATGGATCCGTTAGCCAACTAGGGTCCTAAAACAAAGAAAAGAAATAAACTATTCTAAAGCTATAACTACGATACTATGTACATGAATTCAATTATTTACAAGTGTTAAAACATAAACATAAATATGAACAAAGTATTTACAAATTGCAAGTTTTGGTGGATGTCTTGCGAAACTAATATTTTTGCAATTGTTAATGAAGTAGATAAATAAAACACATTTTTATATTTTCTATTTAGTAGTCTAAAATCTAAGAACTCAAAAAGATACTAATAAAACATAATCTGAAACAAGAACAGAATAATAGTCACAACCAATTAAAACTGTCTTATTTCATTAATAAATCAGCTAATAAAATAAATAGAATACGAATAAAACTAACCTGAGATTAGTCACATAATGTGTCTATATCCCTGTGCAATTCAAACTTCCAACTATCTTGCCTATGAGAGAAACCTGTAACAGGCTTGTGCTAACATTCCTAGAATAAACTCAAGGTATTTTTAGAGCAATGATATAAAAGTAGAGAAATAAACATATAGATCCAGTGACCTTGTAATGTTGAGTGCTTATAGTAAAATAAATTTAATATGAAGCATCCATATAACACATCAATTTAACATCAAGCCTAAATCAATGATATTAAAATGAAATAACGATCACAGATACAATATATGAGCAACAAATTATAGACATAATTTAAAGTGTTGAATAAAATGAAACATCATATGCTAACAAGACTAAAGCTGTTTAACATTTTAATATTCCATAATATAAAAGGAAAAATGTAATGGACCAGTGTCATGCTGGTCTAAAGCCGAGATGTGAACAACTTGTCCATACAGTCTTGGGAATTACATGTCTATAATGCATTCGAATCAAAGGATGTCCTTCACTACAAGAGTGAACAGTATTTAAAGTAATCCAGGATCCAGATACTCATATCACACAGGATAGAGTTGATTCTCCCAAAATCAAGTGATATTACCAAAATAGTGAATTGGAAACCACTCATACAAGAGTTGGTTTGTTCAAAATTAAATAATTTTTTTATAAAACATAAAGAAGGAGAAACTACAAATAATTTAAGCATATAATTGAAAGTATTTACTCCAAGCAATCTACAACACAATGTCCCATTTCCTGAGAATAGCAAAACCAATTTGATAAATTAGAAAAACAATTACTAATAACTAATTATTATTAAAAAGCGACTTGGCTACAAAATCATAGATTCTGTAGCTAGTATTAATTTTAGTAAATGAAATCAAAATTCAAATCTACTTATTTCGACTTAGATAACATAAATGAATGAAATGAAAATAAAATTGTTTTACCATTAAAAATTAGCCAAAGAGGGATCATAAAGTTCAGAGTTTATAATTGCTTTGACATTGGTCATATTCTTAATGACTATATTTCCAAACCTCTTGATTCATTTATTTTTCCTCTATGTATGTGCCTTGAGATCAAGGTTCTCTTGCTTCAATAGATCGTTCTTAGCAGTCAAGGTTCTAATTCGGGCCTGTAAGAGAGGAACATCGGTATAGTAGCGCTCTACCCAATCGAGACAACTACCATAGTGTACCGAGGAGATGGCAGATCGATGCAAGGCATAGTCGACCAGGGGTGTTTCAGTCTTACCTTCTGTTTGTTTCAGATCGTTCCCAATACCCAAAAATCCTTCTTTACCTTTAAGACATGGAGGTAAATTGGTCACGAAATCATATGGTTCAACATGGGTGATCTCCCTCCTAGAACACTGAACTTATGGATCTTCTCAAGCTAATAAATCCTCTACCTCATGATATGAACCCTCATCGATATCAATCATATTGATCGAGCTCATATGAGTATCCTTTTCGTTCCTTGTTTTTCTAGAGATTAGGCGACCAACCTTCTTATTCTTGAAACCCAAATCTCTGCACTGTGGTTTCCTTCCCGTACATAGTTTCTTGTCATCAAATTTAACATTAACATTCAAGATAGCATCATTCATAGGCACATGAGGATCATCTCCCTTCAATTCGACAATGACTTGTTCTGGAGATATAGTAGGTGAAAACCTACACGATGATCCTTTATATAGAGGGGTTTTATCAATAGACTCTGGTTCATTAACTGAATTAACGAACTGGATTTCAAACACTGGCTTGTCCAAGTTAGGGTTTGCATTTAAAAGAGGGTTGGCTATAGGGTCAGCCTGGAATAATCCATTTCTCATCAAAAAGGTCTCCCAACTGTCACCTATGTTCGACAAATGATACACCAACAAAATTTTAACAAGTCCATGGTGGAACAGGCTCGAATTGATACCCTGTCACTTGTAACACTTGGACATCTTGCAGAGACTCATCCGTAGGTAAAAGGGAATATATAAATAAAACCCTATGAAATTCATAAGTAAACAGATATTGTATAGAAAAACCAGTCCGTATCTACCTTCACACATAACAAATTGCTTCAGAATTAACAATAAACTATGCCATCTAGGTTTTAACAGAGCAATAGGAATACCTTTTATGCAACAAGTGGTTTTACAGGAGGTCATAAACAAAATCCACATGACCTCTTCTATTCTGGAATTTTTAAACCACCTCTCTCCCTTTGATGGGAGCCCTGTTGCTTTTCTCACAAAATCCTCAGTCAATTCTGATTGTATGTCTCCAATCTTAGCTCTGAAACTGTCAAAGGTTTGTGCGGAAGCTTCTGCAACCTGGAGATTATAACCCTCAAACTTCTCGAGGAAAATATCACAACCATGATCATTTAAGTCATCAATAATATCTTCATGGGATAGTAAGGCCTGGCATCCGTTCGGCTCTATACGAATGACGGGTTCCATGACCACTGTAACAAGGATGCAACATACATCACTCATAATAGCTTTAGATTCCCAACGTGCGAGCAACAAGAATAGGTCTGAACAGAGAGTGGAAGCATGAAAATAGCAGAGCCTGGGGGTTATCATAACCCAGATAGGAGAAATGTTGAGAACAAAAACCAGTGGGTTCAGTGAATTCCTTACCATCTCTCACGATGAGTGCCAAACCTATAGAGTACAAAACCCTATGCAGATAATGAATAGCTTCATTAATGTTTTGAGCCAGCAAGGTGAGGTGAAAACGCAAGTACAACATGTCTGTACTCATTGGCATGAGTGCTGATATGACCACTAAACTCATGAGAAGAATATAAATATTTTAACTAAGGTTATTCATGCATCAAAACAATTAGAAAATGAACTATCGAATCATTGAATTCATAACAACCATATTAACACAAAAATTCGATAATGGATTAATCAACCATTTCATAAGACTTGAATTTCAATTACATATGGGTGGCTTTTCAAAAGATATTGCTAAGGCACACAATTATTAAACCAAGCCAATTTTTATGTTTAATTCATGCTTACAGTCATGAATTAAAAATAAAATAAACGAAAATGCAAACAATAAAGATTAATAAGGTAATCTTTAATCCAACAATCATTTCGAAACTCAGAAAAATGTTTACAAATTTGAGGTGATGGAAGCTACATAAAGTGTAATCTCTTTCGAAAGTGCTAAATATCAAAAAATTATGTGTGGTTTCCAACACACTTGTAGGATGGCAAGAACCAACATAGAATATGTTCCCGTAGAGAATATGAAAGTGTGGTGCAACCCACTACATGTCTCTTAGAAGCACAATAGACCCAAAGGTGAAGAAAATAAACAACAATGTATTCTCTCTATACTTGACGAAGATCCAGAACCACTTAGTTGATACATGGAGGATTTCCCTAGAGACTGTCCAGGAGTTTGGATAGATAACAATTTTTCAAGCATCACACCACAACACATGTGTACAGGTGAAGAGGGACCTAGCCAAGGAGTGGCTACAACTAATTTACTGCGTGACAATGCGAGACATACAAATGGAGGTCTAGGAGTGGCCCGAGGAATGGAAAGTGCCAGTAATCTAAAAAAAAGTGCCAACAGTACAAACTGGGACACTGGACATAATAGTCCCAACGCAACAGATAGGCATAAATAGTGTGAGTAAGAAAAATAATACAACAAAAGGTCTAGTGGGGGGAAGCAACCCCATACAAAAGAAAAGTAGGACACATAGGAAATCACAACGTGGTTCTACACAGAATCCACCGTGCATAGAGCAGGAACCAAGAGGCACAACATAACAAGTGCACACAGAATAAGTACAACAGAGACACATGAAATACCAATGGAGGAAGAATTTAGGCAGGAAACATGCATGGATACATAAATGCCATAGGAATCTAAGGCATTAGATGCCCAAAAGAAGAGAACATGGGAGAAAGAAAGTGGCTCCAGGAAGAAGGCAAAGGCCCACAAAACACCAATGCACACATCACTGGTAACAAATGACGTGGAACTAATATCCACGATAGTCAAAGATCGATAATGTGAGGTGTGGGAGAATGCTGAGAATTACAAGGCTTCGATTCTGGAGAAAATACAAGAAGTGAAAACTATGTTTGAGAAGTTGAGGATTAGGGTAGAGTAGTCATCAAAAGACAAACCAACGAAAACTAAGGAAGGAGTGCCTGTTGGAGATACAATGAAAATTACAATGAAGGGGAACACAAATTTTATCATAACCCCTTAGATGCTATTCATCGAAGAGGAGGAAGCACAGAGGCCCTTGAAATAAATTGAGACATTGGACTTGGGATTGCCCAAGATCTCGACAAAGGCGCTCTACAAATTACAAATAAGCGTCATGCAGGAAATTCAATCTAGGGCAAGGTCTGACGTGACAAAATTACAATTGGCACAGGAAGACAACACATCATTGAAGGAAGAAGTTAGCCAAGAAGGGCATGCGAAGAAGATAGCACAACAAAATTGGAGGAGATTAGGTGTAGTATTTCAAGCCATCGTGGACAACGCAAAATCAGAGGGAGCCTCTTCGGAAGAGAATATGAAGAAAATAACACAGGCCTTGGAGCAGTACAAGGACCAGATTAAGGAGTTGGAGTAGCGCGTAGTACCCACTAATCCTCCGGAAGTCAGAGCACTAAGAGAGCAAGATGCAACAAAATCTATAGAGAACATAGCGTAGAATATACATAGAATAACATAGTTGTTGGAAAAGAGTGCCTAGCCATGGACACACCTCTTAGAATATGGGAGCTTGCAAGAGCTACAGGGACGGGAAGATAAACTGCATGCAACAATTCCAGATGTAAAACAATGACATAAGACAATGTCACTGTCAGAAAATATAAAGACAGTTGCAGAGATGAAGAGCCTATAGGAAGAGGAAAATGTGGTGTAGGGGAAAAAAATTGCAAGACAGGCTCAGTTGGAGCCCCTACAGGAAACGACGGAGCAGTTGGTCGTGGAAATTGACGAAATGTAATTGAGCATAGAGCATATAGGCATGGAGGGGGGATAAATATTGAGACCTCTAGTCACCGCGCAGATGGTGGAAGCCATGATGGAGAAGAGAAACCATGCTAAGGATCAATGCCAGCATATAACATAGATGTATGAAGCACTGGCATAGGAAGTAAAAGATGCAGGAGTCCATGAGTGACTTTGGACGAGTCACGATGTCAGTGTTGGGGGCTTGTTGGAACAAGCCAATTTTGTGGAGAATCGAGGAAATTTTGAAGGAATCGAAGCAACGCCGAAAAATAGGGGAGCAGACCGGAAATAGAGGAAAAGAAGTGCTAGAAATAGAGGAAAACTTGCATCGAGAAAATGAGTTACAAAGTGGAAAAAAGCCAACTTGGAGCAATGGTTGGATCGAGGACCAACCGAGATTAAGTCAAGGAGAAAGTGGAAAAACCTAATATGCTTAGGGTTAGGGTTTTTGTAAGGTATTTGTCCCAATTTTTTATAAGTAGAATGTATTAGGACAGGGAGAAGTTGGTCCCTCTTGTTGTTGTTGTTGGGAAGTTAGTGAGTTAGCCGCTTTAGACAGTCTGATAGTAGAGTGGTGAGAAGTTCTTAGAGTTGTGATAACTATTTCAATCTGTGGAGATCGAATGTAATGGTAGAAGAAGTGTATAGTGCACAACACTAGAATTTGGAAAAATATGAATATAGAGCCCAAGCGACAAATCTTTGTGGACGTATCCCTAGGGGGGTGAACCATGATATATTTTTGTTTTTTTCAAATGTATGTAGTGTTTTTGATTTTATTTGATTTAGTAAGTTTATGATGAACACGTTAAATGATAAAGGAAATAACACTGTGCACTAAGAATAAACTAATGGAATATGCATAATAGCTCTAAGTAAATGAATGTTATAGCTAGTGTTTAGATCAAAATCTTGTGTTACAGTAGATAAATACTTGTCATTGAACACATGCGACTATAATGGTTAATGAATTCCTACTAGAATAGTTGTGACAGTGGTCTGGAATAATATTTAATGAGGGTTTGAGGGCTAAAAAAGAGTAGATCCAATGCCTCTAAGATAGAAACACATCCCATCCCATGTTTGCAGACATTTGAGTCTAGAAACCACCCATAGAAGCCATCTCGAGTGAGACTTCTCAGTGCACTCTGTGCATTGTGTTTGCTTCTAGTATCCATAAGGGTCAATGGTCGAAGGGTATGTTGGTAATCCTGTAGTTAGAACCTGGGTTAGCCCATAAGTAACCCAACATGGATGGAAGATGGTATAGGGGGAACAATGAGGGTGTGGGGTGGGAGTGAGGAAATAGGTATTGCATCAATGATAATAGGGGATGTTGTGGAAAAATACGGGGAACTAGTGCGAGATTTCTTAGGGGGAATTGAAAAGGAATCCTCAATAACTTCATGAAATTCCTTACCTAATATTGTAGCAGTGTCTGGAATCAATGGAAAAGGCAACAACGAGACTGACCTTGGCAAGAGCTTGCACTGTCTCTTCATGGTGTTTTCTCTAGGACCGAGAACATCTATTTTCACTCGAACAGTCCATTGTGACATTGCATGAATCTTATATGATATGCCCAATTTCTTCTTCTCCCTTTGTAACCTAGGCCATGAACAAACCTCTTTTTCCATGGTTTCTTTGTCAATATAAAACAACAATGAAATGTGAAAGAATTTCGGATCACCATCCAGTTGTCAGACAAAAGTATGGTCTCTTTTCTTGAAGAACCAAATCTTGGTGGTTTGTCGATTGAGAATATCCTCTGGAATTCGAAAGTGTTGAGTGACACTCATTAAATCATTATACCACTTCAATAAAGAAGTATTTTTGAATGATGTATTGGCAGTGTCACTTCGATCCTACTACGGGTCAAACATATTAGTAATTTGGTGATCAGAAGTGTAGGAAAGTTCAAGAACCTGTGGTGACCTCCACTTCCACATTGTAAAGACAACTAACAAATAACTATAGATGAAATAACTAGGCCATTCATACGTGTCAATGTAATCTTGGAGTGTCTATGTCAACAAAAATTTTCACCAATTTAATAACGAACCCTATTTACATAACTCAATGACTGATATGGCATCAAGTGTGCATTCTCCTTTTGATTAGTTCTTCATAACTTTTCCTATGACCAAATAGCAGGCACAAAGGACCAATGTTGTTCATAATTGATGGGCTCGATAAGTTCTTTGTGACCCCCACGCCTAGTACTAAACCTATTGTATAGGGTGAGCTATCCTTTATTTCGACTGTGCTTCCAGAACCTTGGAATCCTTGAGATACATCTTGCCCCTCCATCGAGATCAGAACTGTTAGCGTATGAATATCCTTAACATGTATAGGATATGCATTTTACAACCACAAAGCACTATTGTGTACTCAACTTATACCAAGCTTAGTTCACCTTACAGCTTCCCCTGTAGTGATGAAAACATGTAGGTCACGTAAATTCATTAGAGTAGACTCCTTAAGTGACATGTATGAAATTTTCCACTGCCATTCAAGTTCTCCAGAAGATAGGTTTGTATAGTCCATGAAAGTGTCGATTTTCATTTTGGGATGCAAGGCCCCATCTAAAAAATCGATATTAAGAAGCCTTGTTTGTTCCAACTTTCCTTGTAAATGTCCCAATAGCTCAACCTATGGATCATTGATATCTGGTTGAAATGAAATCTTTGGAATCACCCCTCGAGCTGTAATGTGACTGATGTTTGTGGACCTATGCTAATACACAAATAAAACTTGGGGACAAGGACATGGATACAAATTGACATAGTACTCACTGGGATCCAAAGTGAAGAATTTATAGAACCAACTAGAGCACAATGACATGAATAGGAAGAAACCACCAATTTATATAAATTTGTGAGGAGGGTGGCGCGGGACGTGCATTAAAATGTCATTAAATATGAAACCACATAATAGACTCAACATTAACACTAGACATGAACAAAAATGACGACAACATCTAATGAGTGATTTGGGAAATAAAGGGCACAAGTACCAACATAGCTTGGACAAGGCAAGACACTCAAGGAATTAACTAACATGTTGATGATTAACCAGGAAAGTACTGGAAACCTTTTGAACATACATGAACTTTACTTATGTGAAGAAAATGGGAATGTAAAGGTACCAATTGCATTTAACAAACTAAGTGACAACGACGCGACGACTATTGAAGCAACATAAATCACTCAATGCACAAAAGATTCAACATCGACTCCCCGACCACAATGATGAGATATGGGCTAGATAAAAAGGAAATGACAACTAGACTCTATGAGTGAGTTATAGTTGGGCACGTCACTACTTTATTAATGAAAAAAGGAAACCAATAAAACAAAACAAAAACCTACCTACTTTATTCACTCCCTGTGACATGAGTGTTGTGGATCTTTGTCTCAATGAGCTGAAATGTAGGGCTTCAGGCATGCACCATTCACCTATACTGGATGAAGAATACCATATAGTTGTGCTAGTCTAACATCTCATGTTTCTCGAATTTCCACAACTATAAAGGGTCCAAGCCAATGCATTTGGAATTTTCTTGGATGCTTTTGATACTTGGTATCATGCAAAAAAACTTGATCATTTGCACAAAAGTCTTGGTATTAATGTGCCTATCATGCCAAGTCTTTTTTTCTAGCCTTCTCCACATTTTGATGAAAATATACCAAAAATATGGCTTCATCCAGTTCCAACATCTCCGCAACCCATTCTACAACTGATTCATCATCTGTCATATGAGTCACTTGTGCAATATATAAACTCGGAGTGATGAACTTGGCTAGGACGATTGCTTCTTTTCCATAGACTATTTGGAAAGGAGTAATCTTATGTAATTTATTTGTAGTAGTCCTGTAGGCCCATATCACAGCTAGAACTCTCTCATCCCAATCATTCTAATTAGTGCAACATACTTTTATGAATCCGTTCTCTAGATTTTTTTAAAGGATTCCACTATATCGTTGGCTTGTGGATGATATTGAATACTTTTGTGATGTTGAATCATGAACTCTCGAGTGAGAGTGGATATAATATCAATGATGAAATGGGAACCTTGGTCATTGGTCAAACTACGGGGACAACCAAACTGAGTAATGATATTATAAAAAATGATCCTAGCCTTTGTATATGTAGAGAAATCCCTAACAAGTTCTACTTCAACACAGTCAGTGAGATAGTCTATTGTAGTGATGATATACCTTACCTTTGAGTGCTTGGATGGTGGATTGATAGGTCTTATAAATTCAACTTCCCATTTCTCAAAAGATTGAAGAGCCCAAACAAGATGTAAGGGTAACTCATACTTGCATGAATACTTACCAACCCACTGAAAGATGACACATGCTCTGGTGTAATCCTTGGCATATTTGAATATAGTTGGCCACCATAATCCTGCCAAAAATATCTTTTGTGCGATCGCTTTCTCTCTATAATGTCTTCCCACAACTCCACTATGACATTCCCACAATATCTTAAGTCTCTCATGATTAAGTACACATCTTCTAAGGATGCTATCAAACCCCATATTATATAATTATCCTATGATCGCCATATGCTTCTTTTGAGTTGCGTAGTATCCATAAGGTATAGTACCAGTAGTTAGAAAAATTCCAATATCAGAAAGATAATCTGGGATAACCTCAATATTAAAGAGATCTATGTTTGGGAGCTAGTCATCTACAACTCCTTCACTCTCTCCCGACTCCTGTCAAGATAAATGATCAGGACCAACATGTAATTTTTCTGGCTTGACAATGACCTCGAAGGAAAATTCCTGAAAAAAACAACAACCACCTAAAATTTTTCCCTTCTAACACAAGCTTATTGACTAGATATTTTAGAGTTGAATGGTCAGTAAATAATTTAAAATGACCTTTGTTATGAACATAATATATATAAATAAGATGTTCATAACATAATAATTAATTAGTAAATAGTTAGTTAGTAAATAGTAATTATTAATAATGAAAA
>ML835423.1:40520-68193 GCA_009831015.1 Picea engelmannii | reverse complement strand
ATAATATTACAACTGATGAAGAAAAAGTAAAATATGCATCCATGTTCCTCGAAGGCACATCATACAATTGGTACATATGGTGGAAAGGAAGAATCCAATCATACACTTGGAACTCCTTTAAAAATGATTTTTTTAAAAGATTCTAGGGCATCTCAGAGAAAGAATTTTTTTCCAAACTCACCAGGCTACAACAAAAAGGCAGCGTAGATGAATTTACACATCAATGGGAATCCTTGGCCACCAGAGTATTCAGATTATCTGATAATAAATTACTCCAAGCTTATGTAGGTTGTCTCAAACCACATATCCAAGACGAGTTAAAATTACATGAGGTCACTAATGTTGAAATAGCAAGACGCAAGGCAAAAGAAGTGGAAGAAAAGCTAGAAGGTCAATCAAGATTTGGCAAGTTTTATTCAAGAAGAAACATAAACCAGAACACAAACACAGAAAATGACAAATATATACCACCCAACTTACGAGAAGATAGAAGAAGTCGGGATTACCAAATAATAAGAGAAGGTAAATGTAAATATTGTGGTGAAAAATGGGACCCAAGACACAAATGTCGCACAGAAGATAAGTCAAAAAAATTATACACTTGCCAAGCAGAAAACATCGAGGAATCAGACACAGAAGAATCAATTATAGAGGAAATGGGAAACAATCAAAATGACATGTCAGATCTCTTAGATAATGACACACCAAGAATATCATTAGTAGCCATCACAGGCATCAGCCAAACACAAACATCTTATATACCCACAAGGGTATATAAGGCAAGCGTGGTGGGAGAGGAATAAACATACCTATGTGCATGACCTGTTTCCTACTCCATTCAGTGATGAATTACTAGATCAAGTTGCTAGAAAAGATGTTTATTCCTTCACTGATGGATTTTCAGGCTATCAGTAGGTCATAATTGTGGAAGAAGACAAGAATAATACCACCTTTACTACCTAGTGGGGTTCTTTTTCTTATAATGTTATGCCATTTGGGATGAAGAATTCCCCTATTGTTTTTTTCCATAATTGTAATTGTTGCCTTCCAGGATTTTAATCACACATTTCTTGAGGTGTATATGGATGATTGGACGGTGTATACATTTTTGAAGGAAAACATAGGTTTTATATGGTTAATGTTTGATCGTTGCATAAAGTTACAGATCTCTCTAAACCTGAAGAAATGTATCTTTTTCATTCCTTTTGGAAATTTGTTGGGACATATTGTATGCAAGGAAGGAGTTTTAGTTTATCCTAAAAAAGTTGGTGTGATTCTTAATATGCATCCACCTGCGACTGATAAGTAGCTATGGTCCAATCTGGGTCAAATTGGATATTATTGTAGGTTTATCATAATTTACGCAAGCATAACTGCCCCACTGGAGAAGTTGCTGAAGAAATATGAAATCTTCAGTTGGAAACTCTAGTGTGATCAAGATATCAACATTCTCAAAGAAAATATGAGTACAAATCTTATTTTTATATATCCTAATTGTAAAATGGAATTCCATGATCATATCGATGCTTCTAGAATTGCTTTAGGTGTGAATATTGCACAACCTGGTGAAGGAAATATGGATCATATTATATATTCTTCTAGTAGAAAGCTTTCATAGCCCGAGTGCAACTACACTGCCACTGAAAGAGAAGGTTTGGTGATGGTATATGATTTGAAACATTTTAGACACTATCTATTAGGAGGTTGTTATGAACATAATATATATAAATAAGATGTTCATAACATAATAATTAATTAGTAAATAGTTAGTTAGTAAATAGTAATTATTAATAATGAAAAGACATGTTCTCAAAAAGACATGTCTAGTGGTGAAAGGGCACCCCTGTGTGGGTATATAACAAGCCCTCATTCTCAATTGTAACCATCATCTTATATATCAATCAATTATTCATTTTTTTTATCAATATATTTATTTATTCCAATTCAAATACTTGGTTTATTTGCTACAGTGGTATCAAAGCCTTTCCATTTCCTTGACCTACATTTCGCCCCTCTCCCACTCACATCCCACGCTTCAAATTTCCAAAACCCTCGCCTCCCACCATGCTTTCCTTCCACAGCCACTACTTGATCCTTCCAACCACGCTTGCCTTCTATACCCACGCTTGCCTGAAAATCCATCAGTGAAGGAATAAACATCTTTTCTAGCAACCTGATCTAGTAATTCATCACTGAATGGAGTAGGAAACAGGTCATGCACATAGGCCGAATTCAAACTCCTGTAATCCAAACAAACCCTTATATCTTCAGTGCCTTTATTTCTCCATATGAAAATAAGACTAATCCATTATGCCTCATACATAGGAAAAATTAACTTAGCTACAAGCATCCTATCTATCTCCTTCTTAACCTTTTCCTTGACTCTAGTTTTCAAATGATATGGTCTATGTTTGACTGGATTTGCATTAGGATTCAACTCTATCTTCATTTCTCCCAAGTCTTCTTTAATTCCTTTAAGTTCTAAGAAAATATTTGGAAACAGATCCTCATGTTAGCACTCGGTAATTTCTTTGGGCTGTATCAAAGAAAGCCCTGAGGTAACTATTTCAACCAAATTTAGATTGTATTCTGACCTATACAATCAAATAGATCTATCTCATATGTCTAATGACTGGTAATAACTCAAATTTTTCATCAATAAATGCACAAAGGTCAGATTCTGCAATAGGACACGTTTATTTTTGTTTTAAAAGGGATGGTAGGACAAGAAAGAGAGAAAATACCATTGGGCAATGGAGTCGATTTAAGAAAACGATAGAAACAAATGACTCAATGAATGAACTCGAGAGGATAAAGGCTAAATGAGCAACAATAGTCAATTAAAAATCATTGTGTGGTGAGAGAAAAGAACATGAAGCAACTTGGAGCACCGCTGGGGATGAATTCAAAGTTAACTTAGAAGAATCACAATTTGTTAAATTGCGGAAATCTAGAGCACTGCATAGTGAATTCTAGATTCAAAATCACGTTCTAATTTAGATAGAAACTGTAGATGTGAATATAAGATCACATGAAATCACATACGCAAAGAAAGAATACAATACATCAGAATGCCACCGTTAGAATCTTTTCATCAAAGCTTAAGGACTTTTTCATTAAGTTTTAATCAGATAAAAACAAACTACAATCAATAGTCACTGTCTACACTATTTCTCCAACCAACCCATTTTACATGAAAATGATCCCCCATATATAGAAAACTAATGTCACCCTTGGATGCTAGGGTCGAACTACTCTCTCCTAGAATCATGGATCCGATTTCTTTGAAAGAGAACAATAACTTCAACGGATTTACTAAAAATAGAAAACCCAACTTTGCCAAATCATAATTGTAACTGAAATATTGTTTACAATCATTGATAATGATAAAAATTTAACCGTATGGTTGTGATAAGTCATCATGTGCATTTCTGGACACTCTGTTATCCCTACACAACAAGTCTGCTACGCAACAGTAACCTACAACAAAAAATGCAGCAGATTGCGCAACAAACTGAGAAAATAGACGTTAAAGATGAAATCATATCTCACTAATAAAAAACTATTTTTCTAAACCGAGAGACAATTTTGTAGTTAATCTCGTTATTAATAAAAACCTCTCTCAGTTTTTTGAAATTCATCTCCAGCTGGCCGGAATACGTGTCGCAAAACCATGTCTTGGACAAGAAATCACGAAAACTGAAAAAATAGGGCTCAACGATTCCTTTGAATATCCAAAAATATGAAACATTTTTCAAATTTTAGAGAGGTTTTTATTATTTGGTTTGTTCTCAACAAACACCTCTCGGGGATTTTCAAAATTCCTCTCTAGTTGGTCATAAAGTGATCTTGAAGTTTACCACTAAACCAGGCATTTGTGCAGCACGATCTGTAGCCCGTGCGCAGGAGAATCCTCTGCGCGAAAGCATCCTATGTGTGACAGACCACTGTGATATGAAATCCACTGTGTGATGACATCCTCTATGCGACAACATCCACTGCACAACAAAATCCACTACGCGACAAAATCCACTGTGCGATGACATCCTCTGCGCGACATCATCCTATGTGTGACAACATCCACTGCGTGGCGAAATCCACTGTGCGATGAAATCTAATGCATGCTTAAATCCACTGCATGATGACATCCTCTGTGCGACAACATCCTATGCGTGAAAACATCCACTACACGATGAAATCCATTGCACGATGAAATCCACTGCACGATGAAATCCACTGCGCGACAAAATCCTTTGTGTGATGAAGTGCTCTGCGCAACGCGCAGAAAATTTTGTAGTGCACAATTGAAATTGGAAATGGAACAAATAAATGATAAGCTTCGTTTTGAAATTGACCCTTGGAGATGTTATATGATGCCAGGCATAAAAACAATATGGGTGCTAACAGGCATGACTTTGGAAATTGTTGACAAACCTCTAACCTTAGTTATGAAAATCATGGTGCTATCAGGTGGCTCCGACAGGGATGTGATCCTCTCTGGGAGGTAGAAAAAAAAAATATACCATGCACCTATCCATTGGGCTACTCCCAAACTCAACTTTCTAATTGTAAATTGTAACCTGCATTCGCTGAAAACCCAAAGATGTATATGCTCCAAACTGAAATTTGAAACTAAGATGAAAATGAAAACTGCAAATTGCTAAAAGAAATGCTCATAGTACCGAGTTTATTCACACTCCTACCTACCCTAACTGCTAAAAAAGATGCCAATCAACTGAAATCAAAATTCCAATGAAACCATGCAAGCACTTTATCCACTTTTTTCTTTCTTTACACATGCTTGCTCCAAATCCCGTTTACTGATAAGTCATTCAAAAATTTATCTATAAATATCAAAAAATTAAAAACATTGGGACTGTTTTCTGCCTCCAAAAAAACTGCAAATGGATCCTCCTGAACATACATAAAACAACAATCACGTTTCACCCCTTCCACTGCATCCTTGTTTTCATGTAATTCAACCTGTTGATTACCACAAAAAGGATTGAAAATATGTTGAGATTGCTGGACATAACAATCTTCTAAATCAGAAGACAATGCTGGCTAAAATGAAACCCCCTAGTGGCAAGCAATCCATATCTAATGATGATGTTGATTGACCATCATATTTATTTCCAAGATGGTAATTGATCATAGGTTGCAAATCTGAACTGAAATAACCTTCCATGTAATAAAAAACATGGTCATTAAAAGCATGAGAAGGTTGTTGGTCCTCTTCACTGACAACAATTTTCTCATGTAAAACAATGTCATTGTGAACGCAGTCAGACTTCACTGCTTCCTCTGTTATCTCATGATTTACTTTCAACATTTCAAAGGAAGAAAAACATAATGGAAGACAATTTTTATTTGCAAGTCCACTGCTTTCTTCTTATTCAACATCATGTCTGGAGGATTTTTGATTTGAAATATTATAAACATTTTGCTTCAACAATTTGAAAGAAGCAAAACACGATGGTGAGGTTCTTTCACTTGATTCAAAACCTTCTTCATTTTATTCACTACTGTCATATGCACATTTTTCAATTTCTTTGGATTGCTAAACATACTCATTTTTATATTCATCTTCAACCAATGGCTACAATTTTGAACTAACAAGACCTTCTACATAACAAGTAACAGGGTCATCAAACACATCAGAATATTTCTACAATTTCTTGTCAATTTGTTCCAGTGAATCAATGTGATTTGACATTAATACACATTCCTTTTCTTCAGTGATGATCTTAGAATTTGTTTTCAACAATTTAAATGAATAAAAACATAAAGGTAAATAATTTCCTTCAGCTGATTCAATACTTTCTTCTTTGTAACCGTGATATGTAGGCTGATTGCTCTCATTACACTGCTGAAAATGAACATTTTTTGATAAAGAACATGCAGCTGGTCATTCTAGGAAGTCCACACCATAATCATCATCATATTAATCATATATAGGAAAATCAACAACATCTGCAATTTCATCTAACAAGAAAAATCTCAGGACATCAACCTGCTCTTCAACAAGCTGATTTGCAAATTCATTTTCTTGACTATCTACAAATGAATACATAAAACGATCAACCTCATGCTTATGATGATATGGATTAGAAGCTAAATTAGCACCTTCTTTTTCAATAAGTGGAATATAATCCTTTGCAAAATCATCAACATTTAAATCTTCAAGAGGACATATGATATTATTAACCCTCTTCTCAAGATTGAAATCAACTGTTTTTTGTTCATATTCATTGTCATGTTCTTTAACATCCAAATCCTCATTTCAAATCTATTTACATGCTTTAATATTGTGTTGAATCTCCTGATCATCATTAAACATTTGTTGTAAGGACTTAGATCTTCTTTCCATCAGAAGGAAAGGCAAATCTGGATGAAATTTTGTTGCATAATGGAGCATGGCAATAACTTTAGTGGGTTGAATTTCGTTAGGTAGTTTATAATAAAGACTAACAAACCTCCTATTGAAATTTGAGATGGTTTCATCTTTCATTCTTCTCATGGCATGAAACTCTGAAAGGAGTAGATCCCATGACTTTCTCTCACCCCAAAATCTATTGAAATCTTCCCTCAATTCATCACATGAGCTAATCGACTGAGGCTGCAAATGTCTGAACCATGCTTTGGCATCTCCTTGTAAGGACCGAGAAAAGGCCCTCATAGACACATCATCATGCTCGATCTCAAAAAGTTCTATAAAATGCTCAAAGACCTAAATCTGTTTTTTAGCTAACTTTTCATCAAGCTCTCCATAGAACCGAGGAAGGTACTTATAATGTTTTAGAGGAAAGTCATGAAGGATGGAAGGAAATTTAAGAGGATTGTATCTTTCTTGAATATTGGAGGGTGTAGGATTAAGAAGATAAGGTACAAGTGCAACTTTGGTTTCATTAAGCTCACAAGAATGATCATGAACATCATATGGCTCAGAGGAAGGAGCTTGGTGAATATTGGTTATACAAGAAGGAGTTATACCTACAATTTTCCATATAGGATATACAAGGGTAGATCTATGGGCTTCATTTAAATGCAGTAAGTGAAGAAATCTTCTTTTGAAAAACTCAGGAAAGGACAAGAAGATATTGATAAAACATAAAAGTACTGCTTGGACTAAACTTAAGCTTGAATACCTGATTTTTCCATACTTCCCTTCCATATCTTTGTCAACAGGTCTCATTCTCCAGTGGAGTCTTTGAATCACATTTGAATATTGATTGGAGTTGTCATGAAAACTTTAGCTCTGGATTCTTCTGCCATTGGAATCACCTTCAACTGATTTTTTGATGTGTGGAGTTGCCAGAGAAAAAACACAACTAATATGTGCCTAAGTGTCTGCTTCTCTCAGACCTCAGAACTCAACCGTGTCGTTCTTTCCTAGAGAAAATTTCCAATTTCATCCCCGATGACGGCACCAAAATGTTAGCACTCGGTAATTTTTGTGGGTTGTATCAAAGAGATCCCCAAGGTAACTGTTTCAACCAACTTTAGATTGTATTCTAACCTATACAATCAGAGAGGGCTCTCTTGTATGTCTAATGACTGGTAATAAATCAAATATTTCATCAATAAATGCATAGAGGTCAGATTATGCAATAGGGTAAGTTTATTTTTGTTTTAAAAGGGATGGTAGGAAAAGCAAGAGAGAAAGTACCATTGGGCAATGGAGTTGATTTAAGAAAAATATAGAAACAAATGACTCAGTGAATGAACTTGAGAGGATAAATGATAAATGAGCAACAATCTTCAGTTAAAAATCATTGTGTATGGCGAGAGAAAAATGCATGAAGCAACTCAGAGCACCACTGGGGATGAATTCGAAGTTAACTTCGAAGAATCATAGTTTGTTTAAATGGTGAAAATCTAGAGCACTGCACAGTGAATTCTAGATTTGAAATCACATTCCGATTTAGACAAAAATTACAGATGTGAATATAAGAGAACATGAAATCACATACTCAAAGAAAGAATACAATACATTATACTACCACCGTTAGAATCTTTTCATCAAAGCTTCAGGACTTTTGCATTAAGTTTCAATCGGATCAAAACAAACTACAATCAATAGTCACTGTCTACGCTATTTAACCAACCAACCCATTTTACATGAAAATGATCCCCATATATAGAAAAATAATGTCACCCTTGGCTTCTAGGGTAGACCTACTCTCTCCTAGAATCATGGACCCAATTTCTTTGAAAGAGAACAATAACTTCAACTAATTTACTAAAAATACAAAACCCAACTTTGCCAAATCATAATCGTAACCGAAATATTCGACCATATGGTTGTGAAAAGTCATCATGTGCATTGATGGACACTTTGTTACCCATGCACAACAAGTATTCTACACAATAGTAACCTAAAACAAAAAACGCAGTGGATTGCACAACAAACTGAGAAAATAGGCATTAAAGATGACATCATATCTCACTAATAAAAAAACTATTTTTTGAAACTGAGAGAGTTTTTGTAGTTAAGCTCGTTATAAATAAAATTCTCTCTCGGTTTCTTGAAATTCATCTTCAGTTGGCTAGAATATGTGTCGCCAAAACATGTCTCGGACAGGAAATCATGAAAATTGAAAAATAGGGCTCAAAGATTCCTTCAAATCTCCCAAAATATGAAACTTTTTTCAAATCCGAGAGATATTTTTATTAGTTGTTTTGTCCTCAAGAAAAACCTCTAGGGGATTTTCAAAATTCCTCTCCAGTTGGTCATAAAGTGATCTTTAAGTTGACCACTAAACCAGTCGTTTATGCATCGTGACTCGTAGCATGTGCATAGGAAAATCCTCTGCGTGAAAGCATCCTATGTGTGACAACCCAATGTGCAAAAAAATCCACTGCGCGAAGAAATCCATTACGCGATGAAATCCACTACGCAATGACATCCTCTGCTTGACAATATCCTATGCGTGACAAAATCCATTGTGTAATGAAATCCACTGCGCGGTGAAATCCACTGCGCGACGAAATTCATTGTGCAATGAAATCCACTGCGCAATGACATCCTCTGCGTGACAAAATCCTATACGTGATAACATCCTATGCATGACATCATCCAGTGCGCAACGAAATCCAGTGCGTGATGAAATCCACTGCGCGATGAAATCCACTGCGCGATGAAATCCTTTGCACGGTGAAGTGATCTGTGCAGCGCGTAGAAAATTTTGTAGCACACAGTTACAAATGTAAATGGAACAAATAAATGATAAGATTCCTTTTGAAACTAAACCTTGGATTTGTTAGATGATGCCAGGCATAAAAAAAATATGGGTGCTAACAAGAATGACTTTGCAAATTGTTGACAAACCTCTAACCTTAGCTATGAAAATCATGGTGCTAAGACCTGATACTCTCGAAACAGAGCCCAGATCTTTGTTATAATATGTTCATCCAAATAGTCCCCTATAGATGCTAACTTAGGATGCTCCTCACTCCTGATGTTTATCTTTCACAACTTCAAGGGATGAGTATACGAACTATTGGTATTACATGATAGAGTCTCCTTAACTTCTCTTGTTCCTGCAGACTCCTTAAAGATCAAATGTCTAAGTTCCTCCAAGTCCTCATAATATTTAGGATCCTTGTCAACCTTCCTATAGGTCATGGGTATTCTCGCAGGGGATGGGTAAGAAATGTAATGAAGTAGATCTTCATGCTCAGGGAATACTGTAGGTGAATACTTGAGCTTAAATTCATTAGTAAACAACATTTTCTTGATTTTTTGCAGTACAATTGTAATTTCAAGAGACTT
Organism: Picea engelmannii; assembly: GCA_009831015.1. NCBI lineage: Eukaryota > Viridiplantae > Streptophyta > Pinopsida > Pinales > Pinaceae > Picea > Picea engelmannii. The sequence continues at coordinate 58,418 of ML835423.1, read as the reverse complement.
ACTACAAAAAGAGAAATCATGACAAAACTATCTTTGTAGCACCTTTCCAGCATGCAATCTGTCTTCTGGTTTCTTCATGCATGTACTAGGATTTTGGAATTATCCCCAAAGAATGAAAGAATTGATGTACCTGGAACTGAGACGGAAGTTGCACAACTTTCTTGATTTGGAATATTTTGGGAATGAAATGAAGGTAGAAATATAATAATTAAATACACAAATATATTGCAAGAAACACAAAGATAAAGTAATGCACAATTTTTATTAATGAAATAAATGTACAAAAATTGTAAAAATACAGAATGAATGAACTCGCTAGAATAGTGGCAACTTATCTCTGAGAAGAGATGTGACGACTATGCTCATTCGCAAGAAGTTGATTATAATGAGGTTCTAAAGGCCTTTTTGACATAAAACATAAATGAGAAAACCTTAAACATCCAAAACCATAACCTCAGGAGATGAAACGCCAAAAGGTTTGCGGGTCCCGATGGGGATAGTTGATACGTCAACTTCCCGAGGGTGTAAATTTTGCATACGATCTTTGTTTTGGGAGCTTGATACACCATTGGAAAGGTCTATCCGAGGAGTACAAATTTAATTTTTCCTATAATTTTCAATTGTCTACAAGCTAGGAATTTCCGAGCGAAAAACACATCATTCAAGACCTCAAAATGGCCCCGGAAGTTCAAGACCCGAAAAACTATAGAAAAAAAGCCAAGGTGGAAACCCATGTTTTGAGCTAGTGGAATAGGTGGGTGGCCACCGATATCCAATTGGATCATTTACATACCCCAATACAATGCTCAATATTCTCTTTTGGATTAGATAACCCATCATATTCCTCCAAATTTAATGTATGACTCTTCATCTTCTAGTATTTCCTTGACCGGATGACCTACGATGGAGGAAGGAAGCAGTATTGTATGGCGAGATTGACCTCATCCCAGGAGGACATAGTTTCTTTATGGGTATCCCACCACCTAGATGGGGATGATATTAAGTCTATGGAAAGTTTTGAATTTCTTTGTTATGCTGCAACCTTATCCTCCATATCAACGATAAAACTATGTAAGTCTGTGGTGATATTGTAGGGTGGGTAATAATTTATTTCATATCCAATCCACCTTACTGATCTGACATTTTCACAATTCCTTGAAAAGTTTTCATATCTCCCCCATTTCAAATTATCAAAAGCTACTTCAAAATATTCATCCACAGACTGAATGCTCCACCAAATTACCCATCCATCTACAATGGGATTGATGTAATCTACTCATTTTACTGCAATCATATTTTACAACTGATCAAGAACATCCTGCTCCATATTCTCATCTACTAGTTCATTATATCTCGAGCATTGGTATGGATCTAAAGGCTGAGTCACTTTCATGCCATCCGACTCAAAAGTCATAGTTTATTTCTTAAGATCAATGACAACATAGTTTTCATAGGCCCCTTCAATGCCTAACAGAGATGGATATGGATCCTTCTCCCCCATAATTTCAATAACTTCAAAGTTGGCTACTGTTTTGACACCATCCAAGTCTACTTCAATGTTTTGTAGCCTTGCTACTGGATAATTGCAGTACTGATTCACCATCTGCAACTGAATAGGGGAATATAATATCTTGGGATTTCCCATTGTTTCCCAAGTCTTCTTTGGTAATATGTTGACATCAAAGCCTAATTCCAACATAATATCCCCGATCTCATAGTCATTGATATGATCATTTAATTTGATTTCTCTTCCTGTCCTCCTCTTTCTTCTATGTACCCTACCGAATTTCCTTTTTTAGAGGTTAGAAAAAATAAGTTCTTATGGGTTTCCTTCAACTCCGAAGCCCACTTTGATTTTGTTTTGCAACTTCTTAGTAAGTTGTTCAACCTCCAATATATCAAAAAATATCTAAATTAAAGATCAAAAACCTTTTGAGACTTACCCAAAGACTCAATCTGAGAAGACAACTTTCTCGAAATCCTTGGCTGATGAGGATTCACCTTAGAATTTGTTTCCACAACTTCAGGTGTTGAAGGACTAGGCATCTATCTGAATATTTCTACTACATTCTTGAAATTTTCCTTTTGCTGCACAAGATCATACTTGGTATTTTCTGGCAATCCTTTTGAATTTTTATTTGAAGAGGACTCTCTATATTAGTACCAGTCTTCACTCCTCCTCTAGTGACAATATTAATATTGGACCCTCTTTCCTCGGCTACAGGTTTGGGCTAAGAATTTATCACATTAGATCCTCTCTGTCTGGCATTATCTTCCCGTTTATCCATCATATCAGGAAAATATTCAGTATCATGAGTATTGTTTCTGTAGTGTGCACACCAAGGTCTCCTAGGAAGCGTGAAATCTCTCGCAAGATGCCCTTTCTCATCACAATTCTAGCAACAAACTGGTCCTCTTCCACTAGTCCATCCATCTCTATATCCCTCTCCACCTCTGTGACCTCCTCCAAACCCTTGAGGCATGTCGCTAACTTTGAATGTAGATCAATCTAAACTATTTGTAGGTGCCTCCAAAGTGTGACATTGATTGGTAGTATGAATAGGAGAACCAAAAAATTCATAATACATTGTATTCGGGGCAGGTGTATACTTTTGTATAATGGGGCATGTTATCACTGAAATTTCATCCGCAAATGGTTACAGGAATCCGACATCTCCAAACACCTATTAGTTCACTCATGGCATAAAAAACGCATTTCCAAAAGGCATAAACTATGCAATAGGTTATAAAATCAACATGCACTCAGAATGCAAAGGAAGTGCGTGCATGTGCGCTAGTCGAAATGCCGAAAAAGCGCACATGTGCTCGATGCACGATTGTGGACGCAAAAATCCGCACACACTTCATAACAATGCATTAATGATCCTGGTCGGCCTCCCACCCACTTCTGGTTCAAATCCCAAGTTGATTTGACCCCCAAATACGAGCTGAATCCAAGTGGGGGGCTGGTCAAAGACCTAAAGGTGCCCTAAAGGGCCCCTTGTTCACACTCAATACCAGTTGGATAATGCCTCAAATATTTTCTATAAAAAGAGGCCATGGGTGCACTACATTTTCAAGAATCTATTTGTATTGTTATGTTGCCTCTATTCTCCTACAAGGAACCTCTTTCCTCATTGGAGCATATAAGCATCATTTCATTGGGCCATTCACATCACCTCTTGAGTGAATGAGCTTTGGATTTCTTCACCATTTCCTTTAAGTTTGTTATTTGTAAGAAGATCTCAATCAATGGGGGTTCAAGAGCCCTCCCTTGGAGGAAGAGGGGACCCATAAGTCTCCCTTTCTCTTTGGTGTTTTCCCACTAATACAATCTATCCATTGGTGGCATGAATATCAATCTTTCTTTTGTTCTATTTCCCTTATGCACATTAGTTTAGTTTATTTAATTATTATTAGATTAGTTGTTTATTTGCTTATTGTGCTTGATGTTTCTAACTCTTGCACTCATTTATGTCTTGTCTAGCTAACCCAACTGGACTTGTAAGTGTCCTTCTTTTGCTCATTTAGGTGACAAAAAGGATACAACAGATTGGGGACTCCGTTGGGGATATGTATCAATTTCCTCCCCATTTGGGTTGTTTGAGCACTTCTTTTTTGGTTTATTTAATTTGCAGGAACCATAACCAGCCCAAGCTTGCCTGCAAAAATCTAAATTCAGAGTTGAGGTAAGAGAATTTCATCCAAAATTTTCTTCCCGATCGTGTAACATAAAGTGCGTGGGTTTTTAATCCCACAGGTGTGCCTTCCAAGCATGTGCACCAAGAGAACCTTGTTCCTCAATGCCTTCTTCACACCTACGCCAACATGTCATCTCAGTTTGCACATTGGCACCACATGTGCCTCTGTCTACTCTACGACCCACGCATCTGTTTAGAAGTTCAAACATTGTAAGGGTTTTTGTGATATGTTGAAGGCCCATAGCCTTCTTAAACTTGATTCTATGAAAATTGTAATATGCACCACACTTAGATTCCCTCTCTACATGAAGGGTTAGTCAAAACATAGGCACTTAGGAGGTTAACATCCATATTTATGCTCTTTTTGATTTCATTTTTCCACATGGATGGCTTGCTTTGATTGAAGTTAAGTTGGAATCATTATTTATCACATATATAACCACTTGCATCGAGACCCAAAATTGAACTTTGATCATAGAGTATGATCTTCTCTCGCACCATAGAGAGATCTTGAGAATCAGAAAAATGATTGAAGGAAGATTTTATCTCCCTTAAAGACAAAATCTTTAGGAGAGGACAACAACCCCCTTTGGGACTCCCCTTAGTTTCTTTTCAAAAACATCTTAAATTTGTAAGGGCCCATACATACCCACATGCTGCAAAGATAGGATAGTTTGAAGCTACTTTCTTAGTTTATATCACTAGGAGAGTTTAAAGGTTATTGTAACGAGCCCATACATGCTCACGTGTCCACAATATAGGATAGTATTTTAAATCTTTATTAGATTATATCACATTAGGGAATTTAAAGGATTGGTAAGGACCCACATATCCACATGCTAGTTCTCTAGGGACTTTAAAATTCCACAAGGTGGTACCAATGGCATCTAGTAAATGAGGTAATCAAGACTTGTAAGGACCACACGAAGTCCACATGTTGCAAGGTGACACCTAACTTATTAAAAATTTGGCACACTTTCACTTGTTCACACACAAAGTCACTACTCACTCACATAGTTTCATCTAGAACCCTGGAGGTTGAAGTAAGTTTCCTCCAAAGGGATTCCGAAACGCCCCACCCTTTTCTTGACGAAACTATCCACTCCCACTAAATTTAAATGAGATTGGTTCACATCCCCAATCTCTCAAAACAACCACATCTAATTTTTTTCTAAAAACTCACTAAGTTTTCCTCCACAGAAGGTGCCAAAATAATTTTTTTAGTCTAGGTAGGATCTCAGGGATAGGCATCCAAATAACTCCCCGTTATCATGTTCTCACATCTTCAAACATTAGAAGTTGTCAAATAGGGAACTTTAAATCCTCCAAGTCAAGTGTTCCTAACACAATAAGGCAGGGAGATACCCATGAAGGGTTGAAGGCTGAGGTCCAGTTGTTCTGTGCGTCCCCCCTTGAGACACCCACCTCTTGGACAAGATCTAGCCAATGACCCATTTCTGAGGCTGAAAATATAAATGTTGCACTTTGACCGAGGTACCTAGTGACCAAATTTTAGGACATCTACCCAGGTGGCAATTTTGGGCTGCAATTGCACCTTCATCGGATTTTGTGTGGCTATTGGGAAATATCGCTAGCTCTTTTGGGATATACACCCTCTACCGCTCATTATAACTGATTATTTCATCCTTCACTAGTTCCTCTTCTGGTGACTTCAGACCCCACTATTGAGTGATATTGGAAGGTCCAGTGCTATTTGAGAGGAAGGACATTACATCTTTTTAGGACACGAGCATTTGCTTTATTTGTTCTCCCACGCAGAAAAAATCCACCTATCCACATATATGATTCTTTGTCAATTTATTTATGTATGATGCTCTTGTAATTACAAAATGATTGTGAGATATATTTTGAAGGTCCAAGTAATACAAAGTCTCTTGTTCATTTATTACTCTCATCACCAGTTGCAACATTCATTTTGCTAGTCGGACATCATAGGGGACCCACAAAACCCCTGCTGTTCTAGATGCTTGCGAAATCTCCCTCCCATTCGAGGAGTTCCTAGTCTTTCCAACTCATCATCTCAACCCTCTCATACCCCCGTGAGTGCTACTATCTTGGGATTAAATTTTCTTGGTTCCACTTTACTTGGGTTCACTTCCCAAGGTCAACTATCCACTAGATTTCCTTTACAAGGAACCGAGGGGCATACTTCTTCCCAAGGAGGAGGTAACACCCCACCTAACCTCCCTCACGAGTCAGGTACACAAACCAATCACACCATGGATGGAAATAATCCTCCACCACCACTCCAAATACCATACTTGGCTTCTCTCAACATACCAGATCTGAGTAAGATCACCAACGATCCTATATTGCATGACCCCACATGGCCTGCAATGCCTACCAAATTACCTTCAGACATTCCCAAGTTTGAAGGAAAGGAAGGAGATGACCCTGCCAACCATGTCATGACCTTCCACCTATGGTTCTCTTCAAACAACATCATGGATGACTCCATCCAATTATGGTTATTCCAATGCACACTCACTGGCCCATCAACCAAGTGGTATGTAGATGAAAAATCAGGGTCCCATGTGACCTTTGAATCATTGGCCAAAGCATTTTTAACCTTCTTTTAACTACCAATCCTCCATGAAAATGGTCTCGAATTTCTCTCGGAGTTTAAACAAAACCCAGCCACACATATCGCTGACCACATTCACGAATGACATCAACGACGTAGCTTATGCAAAGAAAAAACCACCAAGAAACAATGCCTCGATTGGTTTCTTAGATCACTTGTCTCCATCCTTGCTAAAGATGTGGCCTCCACCTTCCCCCAATCTAAAGAGGAAGCCATTAGCAAAGCTCAACAATATGACCTCATCTACACAAATTCAGGATACTTATACATAGTACTACCTAACATCCCCAGACTGTACCATTCGGCCAAGACAAACCTGGGATGTCTTACTCAACGGATGGATTGATTGGTACCACAACACACCATAACCCGTACATCCAACCACCACCCATGTATGGTACACCCCAACATCCACAAATATATGGCAAAATTCCTTATTACCCCCCTCCCCCTTACCAACAACCATACCCTATTATACCCTCTCCACCCATGAGTGGACCCGCATTGACACTCATGATGCGTCTGGCTATACAACCAAGTTCTGGTACCCCCTCTACCTCATCTTACACCCTAAGCACTAGTGAAAGCATCACACTTTATTATGTACCATACAGATCATTTCCACAAAATAATCCGTACTTTCCATTTCCTGCTCTGCCCCCACCCATGGCTCCACCACAAGGACAACCACATGTAGGGGTTAACTTTGTTCAACCCTCTCCCATTCAACAATTTCAAAGATTTGAACAATTGAATATGAAAAATACGACCCATCATTCGAATAATGAAGAAAAGAAAGGAAAAAACAAAAACAATAATAATCCCAGACCAAGAAAAAATAACCCCCAACAAAACCAACCTGCTGGGGGCAATCAGAATCAAGGGAATCAGAACCCCCAAGGAGGAAATAACAACAAAATCCAAGGGAAGAATAAAAACAACATCCTAAAAAACTTCCCTTGTGCCCTTTGTGGTGAGTATGGCCATTATACTCACCATTGCCCCCAAATTGATGACTTTAAACGGATGAAGGAATCCGTGAACGAACCTCCTCCCCTAGCAGGCCCCACAACATTATATGCAACAACCACCCCAACAGTGTTGCAGAACCCAATTCCACACCAAGGTATGATGAATACCCAACAATACATACACCTTGCCCCACCACAGATGGGACAATATCAAAATCTTGGCACCCCTGTAGATCACACTATCCTCCTCACTAGCGAAGAGGAAGTCCTTTTACAAACACGCAGTCGTCAATAGAGCGCACCTTCGGACTCTGCTCCCAATACCTCAGAAGCAATTCTAATCACAATGGGAACCCCTCTGATGATTATGTTCCCTAACATTGAGACCCCCCTTCGTCTTCCTCGTATCCCCTTACGACAGAATGTCACTAACCCTCAGGCTAGGGCAACACAAAGTTATAGTCTGGTCGATGACCTGGCACAATATCTTGTCACCATGTCCATATTAGAAGTTCTTCAAACCTGTCCCACTCAACAGAAGTCACTACTTTCCACTCTGGGGGAAGCCGACCCTGCTGACACTAGACTCATCACGTTCGATCTTGATAGTGGTGAACCTTGTCTCCCCGCTTTAGTAGCGTTCCAAATACCGGTTAAAATCCAGACCATCACAGTTCATCATTGCATCATTGATGAAGGTGCATCCACATGCATCATGTCCAAAACCGTATGGCAGAAACTTGGCTTCCTCGAGCTCATACCATCTGCCATCACTTTGAGAGCTGATGATGGACAACCATCCTCTCCTGAAGGGCTCTTTCAAAATGTCCCCGTCAAACTTGGGGGCAAGACTATCCTTATTGGCATTGAGGTGATTGACACCCCACTCAATTACAATATATTTTTTGGTCATAGCTACATGTACGCTATGAAGGCAGTAGCCTCTTCTGTATTCCAAATGATGATGTTTCCCCACAACCAGAAGATCATCACCATCGATCAAGTTTCACACTACGAGCCTAACCCTTCCTCCAACATCGATAACATTTTACCTTTTGTATACACTAATACAAATGTCTACCCACTCGTTGAGATGGGCCCCAACATCTTCAAAGATCCATCATTTCTAGGGACATACCATGGAGCACCCCTGCTCATACATCCCTCAGCTCAAGTATGGATCATCTCTTCCAACATAACAAGTAATAGAGATACCATTCCTCCCACTGAGGCTTCTTCACTTCCTGATGTCACACTAGTCACAGATCTCCTTCCTTAGGAATCCCCTGAGAACTCTCCATCACCACTTGTTCCCGATATCCCTCCCCCCAGGGTCACATCCTGGTTTGGGAGACAGTCCCCCAAGCCATTATTCAAATCCCCTTCTTCTACCCTCCACTGTGCATATAATATTTCCAGGTAGCTGCCACACTTACTCTACCTAACATGGTGGTTTCCATCCTAGTCTGGTATTTACACCCACCTGAGATGGTTCCTCCACCATTCCTTCCTCCCCAAACTGAGGGAATCCCAATGCAGATACTAGTCCTCACTCTGATCGCACCACACTCAATCCCACTCACAAGCACCACCGCTACAGTTGGGGGCAGAAGGAAGAAGAAAAATCCCACCACTCCACTCCCCCCCCGAGTTCAACTTCCTTGTGCACTATGCGAGAAATAAGGACACCCCACCAATTGATGTCCCTCTCTTCCTGAGTTACACAATTTAATCTGACTTCCTCAAGAAACCACACTGCTCATCACACCACCCAATGCACCAAGTACTACCACCATGTCTCCAACCACCGGTACCATAGGGTTGCAAACCAAATTCACTCGTTCCATCTGCTCAGAGTATGGACATTACACCCACCATTGGCCCACGCTACCTCAATTTCGACAGACACTAACAACAATATGCCAGAGCTTTCAACACGAGTCTACCCCATCTGCATCATCAAGTACTCTTGTCATAGACATCCACTATGTCATGATTTCAATTAATGGATGGATGAGATGCCCTTGATCTTTCTATGAATCACTGGATCATTTCACACACCAATGTCTTACAATCCTTGAATACAGGTGTCGCCAAATGACCCTTATTTAGAATCCTACACCTACCTCACTGTCAGAGGTACCAGTGATTTCCCCTACTCCATCCCTTGATGTTGTTCACATCCTCTCTCTTGATCTTGAGACACTCCCTACTCCTCCATGGTTCATGGATAGCCTATATGAGGATTTTCCCCCAAATCCCCCCAATTATCCAGTTCATTTCCCCACAGAAATTTTACGCCCAACTACCATTTTCGACCCACAATATCTCGATATTTGTTTTATGTCGAGCGAACCATCACAACCCCTTTGTGTCACCCCTTGTAACTCTTCACCACCAGAAGACAACCACACGGTGCCAGTCACTAATGTTACTCCTCTGGATCCCCTATATTCTTGACAGTTCCACTGCGATGAAGACAACCTCGAGGAATTGACTACCCCTGATTTCCCATGAGATCCACTCCATCACAGAGCGCTCTTTCTGTCACTGGAGGCATTTATGCCTCCTAACCAAAACTCCATATATGCAATCAAAACCAAATATTTTCTCCCATCAGGGCATATAGGCTGGTTCAATAATCCTATCCCTGCCCCCAATGCTTTTGAAGAAGGTAACATGGCTAACATTCCCCCCATGGTCAAAATCGATATTTCCATCAAACATGGAATCATAGAGGAAATCACCATTGGCGCCACATTCTCTTTTGAATAAATCATAGCCTACAAAGCTCTCTTCCAGGAATATCGAGACATTTTTTCCTAGTCATAGACAAAGATTCTTGACCTCGATCCCTCTATTATCGAACATCGTATAGACACATGGCCCGATATCACCCCTGTCCGACAAAAGAAATGGCCAATACCCCCATCCAAAGAAGCGGCCATCAAAGCTGAGATTGACAAATTACATGTAATAGAGTTCATATACCCCATCGCATACATGTCATGGGTCTCCAACCCTGTCCCTGTCAACACAAAATAGGGCACTATTCGTGTCTGTACTGATTTTCGTGATCTCAATCACGCCTGTCCTAAAGATAATTTTCCCACTCCTTTTATCGACCAAATTATCGATGATTTTGCTGACCACGAGGCTTTGTCCTTCATGGATGGTTTCTATGGCTACAACCAAATCCAGATTCACCCAGCTGATCAGTACAAAACTACATTTACCACCCCATGGGTTACTTTTGCATATCGTGTCATGCCTTTTGGCCTCATGAATGCCAGTGTGACATTCCAATGGGCCATGACATACATTTTTCATGATATGGCTCACATCATCCTCTCCTACTTAGACGATATCACCACTTGATCTAAGAAACACACTCAACATCTAGATGACTTACGCATCGTCTTTCATAGATGTCGTCAGTACAATATATGCTTGAGCCCCCTCAAGTGCATATTTTGCGTCACCGCTGGACACCTCCTTGGGTTCACCGTCTCCCAATGTGGCATCCCCATCGACCCCCTCAAGGTCCAAGCCATCACTGAAATTCCACCACCTTGGAATTTAAGCAAACTCCAAATCCTACAAGGCAAAGATAATTTTCTACGCCGCTTTGTCCCCGATTACACCACTCGTGCACACAGTTTCCTTTGCTTATTACGTCACGATATCCCATTCCAATGAGATGAACATGCCCAAATCGCTTTTGATGATTTAAAAGAGACACTCTCCAACGCCCCCTTGATTAGTCCACCCGACTATGACCGTGACTATATCCTCTACTTATTGGCCTCACCCATCTCAGTATCAGGAGTTCTTGTTCAACTAGGGATGACTGTGAGCATGTAATTTACTATATTAGTAAAAATGTTTCAGGGCCACCCTTGAAGTACAATCATGAAGAGAAACTCACCCTTGTAATTGTCCTTGTAGTCCAGAAACTGTGCCATTACATCTTGCTGCACACTACCAAAGTAGTAGCGGATTCCAACCCCATGCAATACTTGCTCAGTCACCAACAAATCAATGGTAAATTTGCCCAATGGATCATCATCCTTCGGGAGTACGACCTTAAATTTTCAAAACCCAAGACTAAGAAATACCTCATCCTCTCCAAACTCATTATGGCCATTCCCTCAGAGACTACCAATTCACCCATCAATACAGACTTCTCCGACGAACACCTATTCTACATCCCCTCGGATGATCCCTGGTACGATGACCTCCTCATCTACCAATGAAGACAAAAGTTTGGACCTCACCTCTCTAGGGATGATCGTCATTGTATTCTCCATCAGGCCCCTCGATATCTCATTATTGATGACATATTATATTGACGAGGGGTCGACACCATCCTTCATTGATGTTTGACTATTGATGAAGCTGACAACATTCTCAATGATTGCCATAACGACGCTTGTGGAGGCCACCTCTCAGGAATGTCCACCACCCAGAAAATCATTCGAGCAGGATAATTCTGTCCCACATTGTTTCATGACCATATCCATGCTATGAAACGTTGTGACAAGTGCCAACTTTATGCCCATAAATATCGAGCACCATCCACTCTTTTACACCCAGTCATCACCGCCGACCGCTTTTGCAAATGGGGCATTGACTTCATGACTTGTAACCCTCCATACAACAATGGACATAAGTACATTATCATGGCAGTCAATTACTTCACCAAGTGGGTATAAGATATTCCCACCTTCAACAACACCACAGACACCGTAACGCATTTTTTCTTTAGTCATGTCATCTCCCGCTTTGGAGTACCACTACAATTAGACTCCGATCACGGGAAACACTTCGAGAATGAGATTTTTGTCGAACTCTCCTCCAGGTTTGTCTTCTCCCATGAGTTTGCCTCCCCATTGTTGTTCTTGAGTTTATACTTTAAGGCTATAAAGTATACCGTCAAAGCATCCGTAAATGTTTAAAGGAATAATTTGAGAATAAGAATTCAAAAAGAAAGTTGAAGTAGAATCAGTTTCTCAACTGTCTCTGTCTTGCTTCCTGTTGTTCTTGGATGCTAATGTCTCTCTCAATAGCAGCCCATGAACGTTCTAATTCAACCCGGTTAGTTTCTATTTGTAAAATGGTATTAAATAAATTCAAGGCAATACTGGTTTGATCTTGAAGACCTGGTTCAATGTTGGGTTGTCTGCTACTTGGAACAGTCATGGAGGATACAATTTTATTTTTTTGTGAAAGAATTTTAATCAAACGTTACTTCAAATTTTCCAGAGGTGAGAAGAAGAAAAACAATTTTTAAATTCAAAACAGTAACATAAATACATTCGAGGCCGTTTCCTGGATTTGTAACAATTTGAAAATTTTAAACTGACATATAAGTATTGTAGAAAAATATGAGGCTTTAATCAAGAAAGAATCTCATATTTTGAAATATAATAATGAAAGAAAACAAGGTTTCTAATGAAAGTTAAGTATTTAAGGTTCAAAATATTTACAGGTCTTAAAATCATTGATAGCAATTTCAGAGGAAAAACTGTAAATAATTTGATATCCAAACCAATTTGAACTAGAAATCAAAGATGTAGATAACTTCAAATTGATGATTCATTAGAAAAACATTGAAAGAAAAATACAACAAAATATAGTAAACAGGGTTGAAGAACACATAGCTACAAATTTGCAGGATTCATAATCTCATTTGTAATCTATATTATGATGTCTTTGGAAAACTGTTATTACAATCGACTCTCTCCAAAAAATCCTGAAGCCCTTTCTCAGTCTTTAGAAACTACATTTATACATTTTCATCAAAATTTTCTCGTTGGTGACTAACCAACTTCCTAATATTACGGTTACACAAAAAATAATGTCGACCGTTTACATTTTCTTTCTAATTTCTAATGATAAAAACATTTAAAAAAAAATATTTTAAGCTTGCATTGATGAACTTCCTTTCTCCGCTTCAATACACTGAACACACTTTCCCAGAAATTTCACAAAAGTCCTGGGAGCATCTGGTACCTCATTTGCTTCAAATAAGAAAAATCTTTTCTGCAGTTCAGGCAAATGATTTTCTATCATCTTCCCCATGAATTTAATAGTTTTCAACTTTAGATTCGGTGTCACCATCCATTTGTTGATCTCTGTGATATTGATTAGTTTAATTTTTGAAATCTCTATTTTCATTTCCTCCAGCTCTTCTTTGAACCTTAGCTGGTGCTTGGAAATATTAATCTCGCCTAATAATCCGAACCAGTCATCTGTTCCGATATTCAATGAAGCTCTTTATAAGAGATTGAAAATTCCCTGGAAATCATTATTGACCTCTCTTGTTATTATTTTATATTCGGCCAGGTTTGCTTCCCACACTTTTAATATTATGTCCCCTTTAACCTGTTCAGAGATAGATAATTTATGAATCTTTCCAACTTCTTCCTTTGATGAGAAAGCCACTGCCTTCTGATAGGTCGTTCTAGCTACTTTCGCCTCCCTTTCCTTCTGGAAAACATTCTCCAAAGACTTATTTGTTTCTTGAAAATAATTCTGGACTACTTCCAGATTCAAGAACACTTTCTGCTGTTCTTCCTCTATTCTCAAATATATCTCCAATGCTTGTGTCCTGAAATTTTCAAGTTCTACTACTTGATTAGTAATAGAAATAATTTTATCTTGTAAATGTTTATTTTCTTCCCCCAGCTTTCGAACCTATTCTTGTGTGACCTGTATTATGTGTTTTGCCTCCTCCAAGTATTTATTCATTTTTTAAATTTCTTGCATATCCTTTAGTCTAGCTTGTTCTAGACCCTTTTGTATTCCCCAACTAATATTTCTTTCAGTTTCTTTTAATTTGTCTTGCAACTGAATTATTGTTTGGTCTTTTTGTTTGAGCATAGTTGTTAAATTGCCAACATAATACATATTTGATGTTGCTATAGCACCCATTTTACCTGCTAATTCTGTAGCAAATTCTCCATCTTTGAGTTTCTTTCCATCTATAATAACCCTATGCTTTTTAATCATCCCTTCTCCTCTTGGATGAATTTCCTGTTTCAAGATTGCTCTTCGCTTTTTACGGAAAAAGTAATCTGATGGGGGGATTTTGTCTATTGAAATCGTCTCTAGATCACTGACATATAAATATCCTTCATGGGGGGTTCCAAAAGTTGACTGCAATGGAGTTAAAGAGGTGATAGGACTACCGAGCTCTGTTGATTCTATTCCTCCTATCTTTTCTGGAATATTTTTCATGATTTTTGGAATTGTTTCCAACTCTTTTCCCTTCTCTGTTCTTGATTCTTTTGTTTGAGAACCCTCTGTATCCTGGGAAGGTATCTTAGTATTCTTCAACTCGCCTTTGGTATTTTCTTTATCCTGTGTATTAGTTTCAAACCCTGGAGGGGGCCCTTCCTGTTTTGGCGGTGGGGTCGAAACTTCACCCTGCAAACTCTTGGGTAGTCAACTTCGCCTATGGCTCTGAAAAGATGTGAATCCAGTCTATGAGTCAGGTGGAATGGCCTGTACTCTGTTCAGTACTTCTTCATAGGATTTAACATCTTTAAATATATCATCATATAAAGATGCTTCATGTTCATACGCCTTTAGATTACAATGTATGAAATTCCTACTTATTACTTGGTAGGGGTCATATTTTCTGTGCTAAATATCTACTAATTTCACTTCTTCTAATGACTCAGCCTCTACCTTAGAATGACCTAAATTTAATAAAGAAAATTTCCCAATATGAACAGGGAAAGATGGCCATGATTTCTTCTGAGCTGCTTTTAATTCTAATCCAACACCGCCCTTTACTATCTGATGAGCTACCTCCCTGCACACCAATCTGTCCGGTAGGAATTTAGGGAGTGCATGAGGGGGAATGGAACAACCATAAACCCTAATGTAGGAAAATTTTTCCTCAATAAACCAGTCGGCAACTGCTTTAATATTTTCTGTGATTGCATCATAAATGCGAGGGGGTTCGCATCCAAAAAACATTCCGTGCATAGGAATAATAATAAAATGACAAACCTCGTAAAATACGTCTTTAACATTTTCTTCCCAAAGGGCCGAGTGACATTTATGAATGGGTTCTGGACAGGAAATGCTCAAATCCAATTCATTAATGGAAAGGGAGTCACAAAACAGATTGCATCCATAATGTATGCAGACATATAAAAAGATGTTGGTTGTCCCTTTGATTTTGCTTCTTTGTAGTTTAAAATTTCTTGTGTTAGGTTATCTGACAAAATATTATGCCAGTTAAAACCATTTCCTTCTGAAGCTTCCTCTAAAAAGGGCACCCAGTCTGCATGAAAATGACAGGGATCTTTTCTCCCGAAAAGTCTACATAGCATAATGGCTACATAAGCCATGTATTCATTTAAGGAGGCTGTAGCATAAATCCCATGAGAATCAGCCCTAAACTTTGCTTGAGACCTCGCCCATCCTCTAATCATATCGGGATATGTTTGGTCTGCCTCAATACATTCTTTTCTCTGAAACTTTGCTAAAAATTCAACATTAAAAGTGTGTTTAGGATTTGGCGAGAGTTTATACATTACTTGAATGTGCTCTGGTCTGAATGAGCCAACGATAGCTCCTTGCTCGTTTAAAATGATCCTTGTTTGGATATCAACCTTATCCAGAGCCCAGCTAGTCATATCAGTGTATGCCACGAGCCTCGGGTGCGCAACGATCTTATGGAGCTCTGACTCAGCTATGTCCCACAAATGATTTTCAGAATCAGGATGAGCATTCTCAAACTCGTATTCCAACAATTCGGAGATTTGAGTCCAAGATTTAATAGAATCTATAGCATGTGGAGTGGTGTAGAAGATAATATCTCCTTCCTGTGTGTCTTCATTCTTTTTGGGTGCCTTTTTGGGTGCCATGACTTTTGTGTTTAATTGAAAACCCATTACAGAAAGTGGATGAACGAGCTCAGCTTAAAATGAAAACACAGACATTCGAATGTTTATTTTGAATACATTTAAAAATGACAAGATTTGCACAGTTGTCATGAATTTAAAGCTCTTAATGTGGAAGATATTTTTCCGAGATACACATTTAATGTCCGTATTTAGACACCTTCGGGTTTTTGAAGAAAACGAGAAATCTACTTAATTGGTAAGAGAAACATGAATGAACACCTAAGAAAGATTACCATTAATCTTGTTTTTGAAAAAAAAAGGTTAATTAGTGTTAATCATAGTTTAAAACTGATAACTTCATTTTTCGGGGTTTCGTAAATCCTGATGTCGAGAGGTATGTCGTCGATGAAAAACAATTTCCGAAAATGTGAAAACGCAAAATCATAATGTTTTAATTAAGTTTTAAACGCTTTAGCACATTAATTAATTGCGATTAGACGTTTTCGGGATTTCGGAAATCGTGATGTTGAGAAGTATGTTATCAATAAAATCCGATCTCCGAAATCGCGAAATCGCGATGGCTTTCTTTTTAAACAGAACTTAACTTATCTTAATTAACTAACTAATCGTGATTAAGGCCAAAACAACATTAGTTTAATTTGACGTGAATTATGGATCGGGGTTTCGTAATTCAGGATTTCGGGAAACATGATGACAGGAGATGTGATCTCATTGAACCGCGAATCCCGAAATCGTGACATAATTATTTTAACCTTTAACCTTTCTTAGAAGAGACTAAATTAATTCATGTTTAAATTAAGATTCCACCGTTTTGGGAAATCGGGGATCGGGGTTTCACGATTCAATTTTCATCAAACATTTGTTTGTAGTAAACCCTGAATCCCGAAAATTCTTTTAAGCTTAGTTTAAAAAATCGTTAGTTCAAATTTTAACACGTTTTAAATAATTTTGAAATAAAAAGCGTCGGGAGTCTTATAATTTTTGTAAACCTTTTTCCCTTTCATTATCTGAAAAATTAAGAAAAAACTAAGAAAAAGGTATCTTCTTCTTAGAAATGATACGAAACTCGTGTTTTATGAAAATCCGAAACCCGAAAAAGAAAAAATTAGGCCTTAGGGATACAAATTTAAGATCTGTTTCAACACCCATAATACCCTCAGTCCAACGAAAAGGTAGAGGCAGTCAACAAGGTCCTCAAAACCATGTTGCAGTGCATGATTAACAAACATAAGACTAATTGGCATCATATGTTTTTTTCTACACTGTGGGCTTATCACACAGCAGTTAAAACTGCCACTAGCTTTACACCATTTCATCTTATCCATGGGGTCGAGACCACTCTCCCCATCGAGTGCGAAATTCCAACCTTACGTACCGCTATTGAGATATTACCCGACATTGCTCCAATGTAGCAACATTTGCTGAACTTAGAGTCACTGAATGAAGACTGTCGGTCTTCGTTATAGAACAATGAGGCAGCCAAAAAATTGTTGAATGCCACCTTTGATCACCATGTCAACCTTTGCTCATTCAATGAAGTCAACCTCGTCCTTACTTACGATAATGCTCATGATACCCTCGACCATGGAAAATTGTTAAGAACCAAACATCAATATAGCATGGAAAAACCTCAGGAAAAGTACTCAACGCCTTGAAACAGAGATAATTTTAGATAATAAGCCTCTTCGAGGGGGCAACCTCCTTTTACCCCACTTAAATGTTCAAGTCCAAGATGA